>JAODIE010000011.1:2654525-2706330 GCA_027575565.1 Diploeciton nevermanni
AGAACAAACGAATAATGCAATTAATTTACTTAAATTGCGTAGGATAATTTTAATGATAAAGCAACATGAAAGGTACGGTCTGTCTTGGTAAATTCTTGTAAATTCCTGTAGAATGTTTTTGATTTTCAAGGAAGTCAAATCACCCTTTTGTTAAGTATTAACGATGGCGTTGACCGCACATTGAAGACATGTCTCTCTGCCTGTCCAAACTGCAGGATGTATTCAATAGGCATGATGGACAAATTGCGTCGATTGGTGAAATGGTGAAATGCAAACCGCGCGCCGGAATAAGCAGGATGTCCGACGAGTTTAATCTGAACAGACGCGAGCGTAGTCGAACACTTCTTTACTGTCTGTCGTTTATCATTCAAGCGTTTAATGTCCAGTTGGGCATTACATACATTAACGTTCTGTATACATGAAAACTGCAACCTGCGAACTGTGTTAAATCATACAAATGACATAAATATAGAATTGTAATAAATGACCATACTTCTAGGGAATGCAAGGCAATATATAAGCAGTAAACAGTTTGCATAATGTGTAATTCCACTTGTGAATTACAGATAAAGCAAACACTCTCAACTGCCTGTCCTTCTGTTTATATATCTGAAACATGCATTAGGCTTGTTCCAAATGCACATTTCACATCGAACAAATAAAAGACAACCAACAACAAATGTGCATTAACATGGTGCATCTGTCTCTGGTGTGCGATTAATGAGCAGAAACATTTTTTTTTTCTGCCAACTGCTCTTCGAGTCGTCAACTCGAGCAATATTCTCAAAATAGTAGTAGTCTTGTGGTGCTAATACAGTGAAAGTTAAACTTGAATTAATAAAATTAAAGAATGAATCACCCTTGGTAAATGATAATAATAGGCTGCACGTGACATATTCCAAATTGTGTTCCTAAATGAATGGTCACACAATTTAGGTATATCCGCCAATGCACTTGGTGGTTGTTGTCATCAGAATGGGCTGCACGTAGTGTATGCACTCACGAGCAGAAGGGCGGGGGAATGGAAATGAATATCGTCGGGATGTTAGTAAATTCCTTTAATCATTAGTCAGACGAATCAACTCATCCTCCCACGTCTTGGATATGAACATGTTCTTTGTTTGGATTACTCTGCCTCTATACGATTGCCTCGTGATTGATTCTCACCCAAGATGCACTTGATATCAGGTTGTTGACTATTTAGCGAACTCTTGATAATTTATCGGCTCGGCAATGTTTGCAATCAGCCTGATTGCCATGATGTGTCTTTGATGTATTGTTTTCTTTACATTCTCTGTTTGTATTGGGCTAGCTCGATTTGAATTTAGAGTGAGTGGGTCGTTGTTATATACGTTGCTTGTTTGTGGTCCGCTGAGGCCGTTCCTGCTCGAAGAAGTTGCAGAAAGCAAACGGATAGGATTCGAATTGCAAGATTTATGTTCGACAATATCATGCTGTACGATCACTGTATACGGCATAGTGATTGCTGGAGACAGTGAATTTCGCAATTTTAATCTGCAGAGGTTGATCTTACATTAAGGTTTCAGCGTTGTGCAAAGTGAAACAAACGAGGAAACAAGGGATACGCGATAATACGGTGTTACAAACAGAAAACATATTTCGATTTGTATTTTTAATATGTGAATGTGGTGCAGAAATAAGGGGTTTTTCATTGTAGGTATTGAATTGTTCCGAGGAATTATTGGAGTTAATTTGTAATGAATGTTTTTTTTTTCTTCTGTAGCCAAGTCATTGTTTTCTAATGGAATTCACAGACTTAGAATAAAATAGCTTATTTGTATCTTCAATTATCAGTATGATTATTGTGAAAGAGTAAGTACATGGATCGTCTAGGTACAATTTATAATTAATAAAAATCGGAAAATTGAATTTGTAATTGATTAGAAATATGGATTAGTATTTTATACCAGAAGTCAAATACTAAAATTTCTAATACTGAACAAATTACATAGTTTTTAATATGTGCTTCTGGCATAATAATTAATCAATTTTCATGTTTTTTATAGGATTAAATTAATTTTTAATAAACTATGGCTGAAAAGTTGCTAGTGTTTTCAGTTAATTGATTTAACTTTTCAATTTTTATTCATGAATTTAAGTTGCATTCTATGACTTTAATTGAACATCTGTTTCATTGTTTCTAAATTTCTCATATGAAAATCCTGTTGTTCTTCTCACTTGTTTATCTCACATCTTCTGTCAAATCTCGTACCACACCATCCAATGTGCACACAATCGGTCGTCGACTCATTAAAGTCTCTCGCGCGCCGTCTGTTTTTTTTTTCTCCTAGATTTCCCACTTCTGATGAATCTCCTCAAAAGCGCCGCTTTTCTTCCGTCTCGTAAATAGCACACCATACGATCTTTGCTTACAATCCGCGCAAAACACAAGAGACTCGGGAAACAACTGTAATAATAATCATAGAATGCAAGAACTTTAAGAAGGCCATCAGTTTGAAATGAGACTGAATATGTAAACTTGTTCAGATGAGCAAAGTCCGTGTTACTGTAACTATCTCTACCATAATCGTCTGCACGACTCGAAACTACATGGAAAAAATGACTATGAAAACTAGTGAATAGAATAGTCGGAGGAACACAAGAAAGCAAGGCAAAGCAATGGAAAATGGTTGTGCCGAAGTTAAGAATAACAGAATTAAGTACTCTGCAGAATGATAACTTTGGGAATTACACTCTGGAAAATGAGAGCGAAAAGTTTGTGGTTGAGAAATTTTAGTCGAAACGAAATTTTTCAAATTGTGTTGTCAGGTTCGTAAGTTTTGAAGTAAAAAAGTTTGAGATTTGAATCTACTTCATCGTGTTTCTTGAACTGTGCAATTGTTCACTTGATGTTTAATTGTTGTAAACAATACAAGGTAGTAGTAAAGTTTTTCTGGCCGTGCACGCAATATAATGTTAATTTTTTGTAAGGTGTAAGTGTAGTGTAAACTTGCGAAGGAGTTAAATTGCAAAACTTGACGGCATACAAAAGAACGCTGCAAACAATGAACACCGCAACAGTGATTACAATCAACATATTTCAACTCTAAACTTTAATATAATTTAAAAAATTATGAATGCTGTGTGTTTTGAGAAGACAAATCTTGTTGCAATTCTATGAAGAAGTAACAGAATCTATTTAAAATCTATCCGTGCAGTCTCATTAGTTTACATTGCACTTTAATTACGATCTTATCATTTTAATTTCCTTTCATTATAAATTGGTTTCTTAATTTGTCTATTTTAAGTTTTTTATTCCGCTCGTTTACTTATTTATGTTTTAATTTCTATATTTATGGTACTCAATATATTTGAAGACCAGTCTAATGTTTGTTTTCTTATGCAGTACTTCATTTAAACGCACTCTAAGTTGAGGTTTGGTTAGGTGGCTGGTTGAAGGAGGTAAGCATGTTGCGTGCAAAGTTTTTTGTGTGACCGAATTTGCCATATTTATATTTATTGTTGTTAATATTTTATTTTTTCTACATTTTGCTGGAGTATCTAAAAGTGGGTGTTTTGTTGTTAAGTTATGCATTTGACTGAGCTATTTTTACTTTAAAAATAAAAGTTTGATTCAGTTTGGAAGGAATTTGGTGTGAAATGTGAAAACTTTTAGGACAAATTTTGTTGTGATTATTAGGTGCTGAAGTTTTTTATGTTGCAAATAGTTAGTGTTGTTTGGAAAATTACATTTTCATCTAAATCATTTCATCAAAAACTTATTTACTGTGTTTCTTTGTTTTTTTTTTTTGCGTTTTACAATGCAGTATATGCATCTTTTTCACACAATGCTATCCTGCTTTATATTCCCATCGCGAATACCACATAGTGGTGTGGTCAACACTAGCATTGTCATCTCATGATGTAATTATTATCCACTGAGCAATATCAATATTACTGTCAACTGAAATCGGCGCAAACAAATACCTTCAACAATCGTGTGACCGGACGGACTGAATAACAAGCAATGACAAAATCCATAAATAGACATCAAATTCATTATACCAATAAAACAGATTAATATAATTAAAGTGCAAATATTTGAATGGAACATCAATCAGTATTCCAAATTAAAATCAAAATAATAACAAGTAATAACTTTCTAGATATTTTCCTAAATTTCCATAATCGATTACAGTCGTGATCAGAATGACTCACAATTGGATTTGTGCATATAAAAGGTATAAGGCGATTGCTCATATTACGACGCACGAAGTATAACTTCTTATATTGTAAGGATAAATCAACTCTCGTTGCAAATATCATCAAGGACTTTAAATACACGCTTGAAATTTACCTGACAGGTCTTGCATTTGGATCTGGGATTAAACTGCGCTGGTCCTCTTTTGTATTCAATTGAATGACAATGGCGTAGTTAGTACTTTCGCAGTTAGTCGAATCTAGACAGAATTTTTTAATTGCTTCATAGCACACGTTTAATCATCTTAGAATTTCTGAGATAATTCAACTGCTGTTAATTTTAGTTAGATTTTAAGAGGCAGAAAATTAGATGCTGTGTGTTATTGAGGAGAGAAATATTAGAAAATACTTTAGTGCTTTAGTCAAACATTTTGATTTAATTATAGTCATTTTTAAGGAAAACCCAAGCGCATTGGAAGGAAATCGCTGGGTTTATAGTCAATTAAACTGGCTATATAAAATGAGCGTAGTTGCTTCAATGGTTTAAAATGCTAATCACATTAAGTAACCATTAATATTGCCTTATTAAATTAAATCAGTAGCTTTTTGTTTTAGAAAGATTTTTTCTCATTTTGCTTGCTTTTTTGCTGTTTCAAATTTCTTGGGAATTTATTTTTTGTCGTTGTTTTGATGGCTATCAAGAAAAATTCTAACGCAATTTATGGAATGCTGTTCATTTATGGCTATTGTGTGTGTTGCTTTTAATTACAGCTTTACGGTCGGTCGCGACATTATCTTATTAGCTTCACCTATGATATTCATTGCTTCATTGACTACTTTGGCCTTTTCTCCGACAAGGAAACATACCTTATGTGTAGGCATATGTTGTTGCTAATTAATTATAACGGGAGTTGTTAATACATTAACTACCTTTAGTCCGTATTAATTGCAAGTTTTCCAGCAGTCGAAGGAAGGAAATTAACTGTACATGGAATTAGTTTCTAAGTTCTATTCATATTAAAATTTTAATTTGAAAGAAGTAAATGCGTGAAATTACTTCATTAGGACTTCATTTCTAATCTTATCTTTGCTTCTACTGAGTATGTTGTTGAGTATGTTTGATATTCTTAGCCCTTACTAGCCAATTTGCCCGCAAAGTTAGAATGTCTAGCGTAAATGAAATTCATTCATCTTTTCTCTCCACATCAAACCAATCTAGAATTACTAGGCACGAAGTAGTAGTAGAAAATAGAAAATGGAACGGCCGCAGCAAAGGAAAACGCAAATTAGCAACGGAAGTGCAAATGACGCGCAGATTACGCAGGAGAATATTAACGAGGTACTTGCCAGATTAATATCATCTAATGCAACTTTATAAATACCAGACAACAAAAGTTAGATCAAAACATATCTATCAGTGAGATATAATCACTGTGATTACATTGAGATATAATGCGCAGCTATTAGGAATTTTCCGTTGCGATTGAGCAATTTTAGCTTGTAGGCGCTTAGTATTGAGGTTTGTGATTCAAAACATGTGCGTTATTTAGAATATCATTTATTACAATTCTTGTCTGGTTTACAGCCTCCCGAGAACGAACTACAAAAGGGCGGTGAACGCGTCATGTCCGAGCACGAGATTCGCGTGCAGCGATCTCTGCAGAAGCTGAACGTCCCCGACTGGTACAAACAAGCAGCCGTTCCACGCGAGGGTTTCCTGCTTCGCAACAACAAGTCATCCGGCGCCGGCAAGGAATGTCGGTGGGCAGGTACGGGTAGTAAGACGACATCGCTTAGCAGCTTGGGCTCCGCCACCCAGTCCCCCGTATTGCTAAGCCCCTCGGCGCTGCACTCGCAGCCCTTCGTCCGATGGTCCACCTCCAAGCTCAACTCGACGGCGTCGTCGCCGTGCGCCTCGACGCGTAGCTCATTCAATGCGCGATCGTCGCAGCCGAACGGCGCCGTCTCCCCATCCTCGGCGTCGCTCCGCGGCAGCTTCAATTACAGACAGCCGTATCTAGGTTGGCGGTCGCAGGAACGCCTCGCGAGACCACGTACCCCCGCCGAGAGACTGGCCAGTACTATCTTAGGGCAAGCTACACCACCTCACGCACACCAGCAGGAGAGTCCCGAGATTCAGACGTCTATTAAGGAGGTCACGTCGGCGATCGTGCACTACGTTAGTGGTCTGCGGCCAGATAGCGCCGGACGCGAGCATAGCTACGATAGTCAAGAGACGGCTAGTCAACGCTCTAGATCTGCATCACCCAGAGGTAGTCAGAAGCTGTGCTGGTTGGAGAGTTCCTTTGTCGGGACTAGGCCCTTAGACTCACCACAAACACCTCTTACACTGACGGAGAGCGAGAGCCCTACGCAGTTGAACACAAATCACACACCGGTGCCACCTACCACATTACGGTTAGACCTTCAAACGCATAATGGTGAGTATATCCACGCGCAATGAGCCAACAAACCAATTGAAAGCAAACAAATATATCTGTACAACTAACAAAAGACCCTCGGACAGGAAATTGGTCTAATTAGCATAAGGACAAAATTAAATTGCAATATTTTTAGAGCTATTAAGTATCACTAAAACATCGCACTTGCTAGGATATTTAATTGAGTTATCAATCGACGACAAGTTTAACATTACTAACCCCAGTGCAGCAGCATTTTAAATGTCACCTCACATTTTACACATATTGTAAACTATGCAGGTTTTGATAAAATTATCCCAAAATTCGTGCAAATTCGCGGATTGCTTTGTCGTTGAAATGAATTGAATGCATTGTCAAAATTGATAGCCTGATTGAACGTTTCGTAATTATTTGTAAATAGAAAAGCGTAGCTGTATGAAAAGAGAAATTTATAACAATCAGATCTTAAAATGGATGGAAGTATTTAAACGCGATTAATTTACATATTTATTGGATACGTTTTCGACGTCTATATACTGTATATGTTTATCTATTAGATATTTTTATGAAGTTCCCGTATTCAGAAATATTTTTTCTCTTTGTTTTGTCTTCAATGTCTTTATCTTGTATAAAAATGTGTTTTATTTCGTTTATAGAATATCTTTCCTTGTTTAGCTCGTAGATTTTTTTATATATTTTTTTGATTTCTTTAATAGATGTTATGTACAATTTATTAATTTGGAGTTATTTTTTGCGAAATGGCCTAGGTTTCATTCAGTTTATTTCAGAGTGTCATTGATTTGTTTTGATTTGACCGGTAAGTCTATGAACTGAATCAATTTGTGGGCATGTGGGGCAAAAGATGATATAACTAACTCAATTTTCACTCATACTAATCATATTAACATTGATGATTTCGTACTGAAATTACTAAACAATTAACGGATATGATCTTACTAGTATTACTTATTTCTCCGTTAGCTGATTCGGCTTGGTTCTCTCTGGTTGTCGCTGGTGTATTTTTGTTGATATTGCTTTATTGTGTGCGTGCTTTATTAATTGTTTCTTATGTTGTAGATACTAATGCGTTGAGTACAGGGGGCAGCCGTCGGCCGTCCCCGTCGTCTACGACGCTCGAGGACGTGCTGGACTCCCTGCTCGGACTGCCGTCATCGACGCGCGCCCCCAGTCCCAGTCTCCAAGGTAGGAGACATGTGTAAGTTTCGTTTGCAGGTTCCTAAAACAAAAACATGAAAGCAGCCGATGCGATACGCGCAGCCCGAGTCCAAATCGAACCGAACGGTGGCGAGCCGCGTGATTTGCGTGATTGCATTCGAAATTACCGTTCGGTACAGAATGCGTAAGCAACTTACTTTAACACTATGCAACCTCTTGCAACTACGCAATCCCAATTGCACTTTCATACAGCATCTACTAACAATTCTATCAATCAGTTTTGCTGGACGATGCAATGCGCGTTTGTTATTCAATCATCTATTCTTTGTTTTGAATGTAGAGCACTCACAGTTTTGGTGAGACACTTTGGCGAGCTTTGAGTAAGAATTTATCTAGAATAAAATTGGTTTTTCATAGAGGTATAAATTAGCAATCAACTAACAACATCAACGTCATATTGTAAAGTCATCCTTGCAGTACTAAGGATCTCGCTTTTTTTACTTTGAGCATTGTGTTAATTTTCTCGTAGCAACTTTGTTGGAAATTTCTAGAAGGCAAACAGCGTCAAACTGTAAACTTGTGTGCGCATGTGGCTTAAGTAGAATTTACGCTGTAATTAGCTTAAAATTGACAAACATGCAAAAGAGCAAAACTAACGAATGAAGATACAAGTAAGGTAGACTACCAACTCTCTAATAAACGACATGTAAACACATCATATTCCAACGCAAACTTTAGATTATCTGGTCGTCTATCTTATTTGAAATTCAAATTGAAAGCACTAAAGTAGTAAATTCCAGTATTAATTAACCTGACTGCTTTACTGACTCGGGGACATTTTTAGGGACGGCGTCAGCTAATACTAGTCCAATTCGCCGCCAAGGTGAACACCAATGGGCCTCGGAGCAGTTCCGCCGGCGTAGCGAGGGTAGTGAGCCAACAAACCGCCCCTCATCGGACAGCCGGCGAGCTTCACTGCACGCCTCGCCAATCCTCCGTTGCCGCAACTCCCACTGCGGGCGCACTGCCTCACCACACACGACGGATGCTTCACACTTCAAGAACTGCCATAATTGTTCATATACGTATTGCAGTAGAGGCTGTCGACGAGAACATTGGGAGAAACATAGGAAAACGTGTCTCTTTTCACGTGTTGGGTCACTTTGCAGACAGGTAATTGCTGCTGCCAAGGAACAGGATGATACTCTACGCACATTATCGGCAATTGCTCGACGTGGGTACCTTTCGCAAGGACAAGGAGCTGTGAAAATCTTCTTTCCTTGTCCGGAAGCTGCGGAAAAGTTTCTGGGTAATGGTCTAGGATTCTTAGGTGATCCAACTTATGTTCGCTGGGCCGACCTTTTACCTTCAGAAATGGGCCCGCAGTTGTATGCGGAGCTTGTGAAAATGTGCAAGAACTACAATCCCGATTCTCGACTAGTTTTGTACGTCTCCGTGTGTGTGGTATCGGAAGCACCTACTGCGGGAGCAGTGAAATGGGAACGTCAACTGGTCTCACGTTGCGGCAAGCTGCGGCTTAGTAAAGACGTCCACGTGCCGGATAGGGACGTGGAAATTCCCGAGGCGATTATTCTCACCTCCAAACCGCTTCGAGAGGAACCTGTGCAGCGCCTACGCGAGATTAGCTTCAGAAACATTCAGCGCCATTTACAACAGAGGGGCGTTAGTCTTAAACGACAATATCCGGACATTTATCAACAATTGTCCAGCTATGTGGCCGGGAAGAAGAATAAATTTACGCCGGTGACGGTTTATCCTAAGGATACATCTACGGGGAAACCATTTATGTGTATAATTATGCCGGACGTCGAATCCGAGTGCCTCGAGAAGGTTACCATGGCTGGAGTGCGGGTGCGGACTGTGGACGTGCTCGATGATAAGATTGTTTTGGACAATACCTGAATTAACACCACCTACACTGACTACCTAACATTCCATAGATTTTTAATTGTTGCTTTGGTGACTTATGTTTTCTGTGTCAATATGACGAACATTAGGACATTGCCGAATATGCAGGATATCAATGGATATTAGAAGTGCAATGCTAAAAAGACAAATAAAACAGGCGAATATTCGACATTTAATAATTAAAAATACATTTCTTGTAGTAAACTAACTAATCTACCATACACTCACTTGTATACTCTTCAATTACGAATCACTCTTTTTCGAGACTTTCTCTCCGACATATCAAATATACAAACTGAAAACATTCCAATCGCAACATAAACGTTTGGACGAGGCTACCCATTTCCTGTGATCGCGTATTGAATATATATATTTAGACAAATTACATATATATATATATATATATAAACTAAATTGCATGTAAACTATTTAAAGTGAAGTAAACCACAATAAATCAAGATGCAAGAATGAGACATTGAAGCAAAATAAGGAAATTACTTGTTTGTATTGCGATTGTTTCGATGTTTAGCAGTATGCAATTCAAGGTGTTTTGTTTAGCTGATGAGTCGTAGGCATAGTTGTTGAAAAATATTCCGCAGATTTTAATGCCAGAATTTAATATTCATGTTAATTACTGTACTAAAGCTAATCCAGATTATGTGCGAATGTACACAGATTTATTCAAGCCTTGTGCACTTGCATTTATGTAGATGTGGCGCAATGTGAGATTATTAATTTAAAAATAGGAGCAAATTTTAATTGAGGATGACGAATGGAGTGATATCGAATGAGAATTAAATATTCGAGATGAGAAATTAATTTGGAGTTTAATTAGTCTGGTTTGTTGAACGTGATTTGCGTTACGTGATTTAATTAGATTTATTGAAGTTGCTTCGTTATAACTAAATGTCGATAATCAAACAGATTGTAGAAAATACTTAGTTTCAATTGAGAGCGTTTAAATATTCTATAAAAAGAGCTTATAATCTATTTTTTCGACATTGCGAGCACCTACTTTACTCCGATTGTAAACATATATATTTAAAGAAATACAACTATTAACAAGCGTGCGACACGCAAAAAGATATTCTAAGTACTGATTTATGTTGCAACCAAAAGACAAATAACTTGAAGTCTGGAGATAACATGCATTGCTTATGCATTGAAAACTAACTAATTGTAAATCTATTCTAAGCAAATTGTGGAATTTGATGGAAATGTGCAACTTAGGAAATGCGTTGACTGATATTGAGAAAATTATTACACATTCGACGATAATAATGTTTAGTATTATAAGATGGATAGTTTAAATCTATGCGTAGAATATATTTTAGTCATTTATTGGTACTACAAACAACAGGGTTTACTCGTTTATATTTCTTTCATTGCATTAACTGTTTGTTCAATTTAATCCGCCAGATAATCAGATCGGAAAAACACCACTTGTAAATACTCACGCGTCTAATTTTTGAATCAATTCAATTTGTTTTATTCGTAATTGTATAATATGGCAAAGAGTAGTTAGGCTCAATCATGTTCTTTACTTTGTAAGTCTCACCTGTTAAGAAATTGTGCAACGCTTCACCTAATTGCTTGTTTTTTGACATTTCTTAACTATTCGGTGTAAACAATGACGAGCAAATGATGATGAAGTAAATATGATTAATTATGGCAATTCAAGTTAAATAAACCAGCAACTGATACACGTAGAATATGACAATTGTAATGTACGTGAATTGTGGATGCTTGCAAATGCGATGAATGTGGTATAATAAAAGACACAGCAATACATATATAACTTTCAATTAATTATGGGTGGAGAAAAGTTTGGAAGTTTTTTTGAGATAGAAAAATCAATAATTTTCTTTCAAGAACCGTCAATTTAAAAAGTCCTCCAATCAAAGGTAGTGGTGTCTGACAACAGGCTATAGATGGCGCGGTAAATATATTATAAATTGTCATAAATCTCTGCTATTAATTGGTTAATCACAAAATATAAACAGATAAATTGATTATATAACTACATAAATAATTATAAAAATGTATATTTTTGTTAATTAAATTGTATAAAGTTGTGTTAATTAGGATTAAATTTGAATTTAGTTTGTGAGTTTGGCTCACAGAGGACTAGATGAACAGCGCGCCACCTGCCACGAAAACAACAAAAAAGATCAGCATCTTGGGTAAGTCTAACAAGGTCAACAACACTGAGCGGTGCGCGGTGCACACACGCGAACGCAGCTACCGCGACTACCGCTGCGCTCGTTCCATCGGCATTCAGCAGCACACGTTTGCGAGCGCGGTGCGACGGTCGACGTAGTCCTCCAGCAGTTCGAAGTTCGTGCGCGAAGACGTCGTAAGTGTGCTAAAGTGCGACCTTCACCAAGTGCGCGTCTCCGCTGCCACCAGCGAGTTTCCAACAGTGCGGTCGAAATGGACAGGGCTCTGACGACGGTGAGCAGCCGACGGCGACGACGCGCCCCGTCGCAGCGCGATAAGCTGATCGCGCGACGCTGATGCGCCTGGTGCCCCCGTGATGTGCGCGCCTCTTGGCCCATTCCCATCCTGAAGGTGAGTCTGCGTATGTGTGCGCGCGCGCGTGTTGGTGTTTTGTTTTTTTTTTCTCTCGCGGGATAGCAACGCGCACGACGGCGGCCCGTGTACGTCCGACTCCTCAGCGCGTGGATGTGTGGCGGCCGCCAAATACGCATACCTTCGCATTTTGGGACGGGGCACGTCCCCTGTCTCTTCGTCGCGTCGGCTGCGCTTCGCGTTACGAAAGCGCAGCGGGCTCTTCATTAGTTTTGTTGATAGTCGGCCGCAGTAGGTGAAACGGCAAATGCGTGTGTATGGGTATGTATGTGATCCTCTGTGAACGGAACGCGCACTGTGGTGGCGGGACGACCAAAAGGGAAAATCTACTTCGTCGCGCACATCACAGTCGGCAGCCGGCGGCGTATTTGTGCACAACACCACTATAGACCGATAAACATTTCTGTTTATGCGCTACGCTGCGTGTGCGAATGCAGTCGCATCGAGCGCGGACGATGTTTACAATCGTGGAATTTGGAGCGCATCATACGTCTTCACCTAAATCACTCTATCTTACAAGTTCTACTGAATTCTACAGCATTCTGCTATATACAAACAAGCACAATCGACCCAAATTTAAACAACTGACAATTGAATTAACAACCGCATGTCTTGCAAAATAGTTGTTCCAACTAGTTATATTAGTTTCAGATATTAAGAATTCACAAAGAGCAACTATGTTGCTTCCAACATAGTCGATTTGCGGGACCTTCTGGAGTAGCTGCCCCGCCATGGCGGATGAGTCAATGTGCGAAGACGGCATGTTGCTGGCGCCGACGCACCGCTTCACCGACACCAACGGTGTTTTGAAGCACCCAGAGTGCGACGCACCGAACAACAATCTGTGCGCGAACTCGCCGCCGGATTGCTATGACATTAACGAGTGCGTCGAGAGTGCAACACATCTGCGCGAGGAGTCGCAGGATTCTGTCGAGAGTGGCAACACAACATCACCAGGTAATCAGTTTCCTCTCAAAGTTTCCGCAACTTTTTGCCAAGTTTTAATTTGCATACCAAATTAGTTGCAAGTAGGGTCTGACTGCTTTCTTTATTATTCAGATGATGAATCAAGTTCAATTAACGAGTTCTCGATGCTCTCAGAGCCGAGCACCTCACCGAAGGAGAACAAGCTGACAAAAAGTGTCGTTGCATTAGGCAGTAAAAGTGCGGGCGGTGGGCTGCCACGGAACTATAATAATGGCACCGCCGACAAAAACAGTAAAGTGCGCAAAAGGGCAGCCGCTACCGGCAGGGGACGACCGCGGAAAGCTCTTGTCGCTATGTATCACAGTCAGATCAGCGGCGACAAGAACACGATTAAAATCCGCATTAAGAAGAGCAACTTATCAACTCACACACAGGTGAGTGCACTAGATATACAACTTATTGCATGCCGAAAAAAGAGTTCTTTACCAATGGATAAATATCATTACAAGTTGGCATGTGCATCAATTTGGCGAAATGTCACTTTTCTCAGCTTGCTTCACAGTTTACGTAACAGATTACATGGTTGCTTAATTTTTGTACCATCTGCAGCTGACGCCAAACAAGAAGAAAAGCGGCCGGCGA
Organism: Diploeciton nevermanni; assembly: GCA_027575565.1. Lineage (NCBI taxonomy): Eukaryota > Metazoa > Arthropoda > Insecta > Coleoptera > Staphylinidae > Diploeciton > Diploeciton nevermanni. Next base: position 2,668,373 of record JAODIE010000011.1, read on the forward strand.
AAAAAACACAAGACATCTGATACGGACACGTCTGATCATGAGACGATCACCAAGCGAACGAAGAATTCAAGTGCAGGTGGAGGTGTGCAGGAATCTTCACAAGCTGATGATGTCGGCGAACCACGGGAGCAGAGCAGTTGGGGTAGCTCCGTACCGGTGGATACCTTATTGAAGATCTTCCAGTATGTAGTAGGTCGTGATGGTGCTTTGCCTGGAGTGGTGCGATTGTCGAAGGTGTGTCGTTTATGGCGGGATGTGAGTGTTAATCCTTCCTTGTGGCGAAAAGTGGACCTCAATACGGTGAAGGAACGTGCGCGTACTGATTATCGGCTCAGCTGGTTGGTGCTCAATAAGCTGCAGCTCTGCGAGGATCTCAGTCTCGGGGAGTGGAAAGTGAGAGATATCCAAGCTACGCTTGAGGAGATTACCTTCAATTGTCCCAAGCTGAGGGGGATGAATCTATCCGGCTGGAAGGGATTGAATGCTGATAATTTGAAGTACATCACGACCGAATGTGCCAATTTACAACGGATAGATTTATCTTCTATTAATGTAAGTTGAAAATGTAACTTACTTCTATTTTTTCAGTGGGTTTGTCAATTCGTATTTTTGAATTTTAGTCAACGTCGGCAATAAATGCACAGCCTCTTGTGAGTTTAGGGCAAACAATGAATAGCCGGCTGACACATTTAGTGCTGGCACATAATAAAATTGCTGGGTTTACGCAAATTATGGCATCGATAGCTGTAAGTAATTTGCTTTAAGTATTTGCGGAAGTTTTACTTTACTTCACTTGTTTTTGTTGTGACAGGGTAATTGTTCAAACTTGGAGCTTCTTGACATATCGAATATTCGAACGTTTGCACATAATACCGCTTTATTACGCGTCGAAAAACTGCAGATTGGATGCCCCAAGCTGCGAGTACTTCGATTGACCAATAGTCAAATTTGGTTAGCACCTGCAAGTCTTACGGACCAGGTAATACTTTATTTTTTATTCTTTCTATAATAACTCGAGATAACTTCAAAATATTATTTTCATTTATCTCAACAAATTATATTTATTGCGTATGGTAAACAGGTCGCGTCTCCTGGCTTTCCTTGTCTGGAAGAACTATCTCTCGCTGGAATAGAAGACGACAAGACGACGACAGCGCGATGCGTGGCTGATGATGGCATCGAGCGGATACTGAAGAATTCAACCAAGTTGCGCCTTCTGGATGTACGCGGATGTATTCGCCTTACAGATTCTGGTTTAGTCAAAGTACCTGCATGGGATCTCGAGCATTTGTTTCTAAGTGGTGCGTCAATGATAAATTTACATTTGAACAATTTGCTAATTTGTCCCATGTTTGAGACTGTTAGGTAAATTGTTTTTTTTTTTCTTTATTTTTAGCTTGTTTAATAACACGCGCCCAAAACTCTGGTCTAGAACTAATATTGCAAAAGTGGAGTCATAGTTTGCAAGAGGTTGATTTAGCCTGGTCCACTGCGACCGAATCTTTAGATAATGCTGTTGTTGCGTTGACTGAAGCCGAGAATCCACCATTAAGGTAATTTTGATTAATTCATAGTAAATAATGTTGTTAATTTGGTATCGGTGTTTTTTACAGGACAATTAATTTGTGTGGCTCCTCTGTGAGTTTGGAACCAGTTAAAGCGATACTTAAGAAGTGTCCACACCTGCATTCCATCAACTTACAGTCGTGTCGTGCTTTACCTCGCGGTATCAAACGTTTATACACGGGATCTGCAGTTGGCGAACTCCGACAATCCCTGCAAGACAAACCCAAAACTGAAGACAGTGCTGGCTCTGACAATGAGCAAGCAGAAGCGGCGAATTAATTTAATAATTCTAAATCAATGCTGTCTTTTTTTATGAAAGCGGGCAGAAAAAAATAAACACAAGTAAATACTAAATAACATAAAACGACAAGTACCTGCATTGTAAAGAAATTTGAGATTTAACAAGTTTAATGTGAAGGATACATAAAATAATTAGTTCATTAGTGCATTTGCAAAGTAATAATACACATTTTATGTACAATGTACGCAAACACAGGATGGGACTATTGTTTATCACACGCACTTTTTGAGAAAGATGTGAATGGATCTAAGTCGTGATATTGAATACACCATTCCACCACACAATTTGGTAGGTATAGAGAGAAGTGTTTGGGTTTGCGTAGAAAAATGAACGGATTGTGATATGAATCCTCAACTCGCACTAGAAAGTTGATGGATGATTGACGAAATATTGGTTAATTTGTTGATGCAAATTTGAAGAGGAAAGCCCAAATGTGTATTTTGAAGTAGCACACAACTAAATTATATGAAATTATATATTGCTGTACATACGACGTAAATATTTTACAAAGTTTTGTTCACGTCCTATTTGTAACACGCGCGCAGAGTGAACGGATAAGCGAAGGATGACACATATTAGGTGCGTACTAAAGATCTATAAATACATATTATACACAACAAGCATTCGTTTTCAGTGAGAAACGAACCTAGATTAAGGTTATCATAAGACGATAAATAATTTAGATGAAATCAAGAAATCATGTTACACGAGAGACGTTATTGAGTTTTCAATTATTGACACACATAATATATTCTAATGGTAAATAATTCTTAATTAAGTAATGAATAATTTATATTATCAGTGGCAGGCGGCGAGTGTAAATGTTGCGATATTTATAATTTCTGTTATAATTCGTTTGTTTATTACTGATTTGTGCTGTATTTTTATGGAGGTTTATTTGGTCAATTGCTCTGCTAGTGAACAACCGGCAGCTGATTACGTTAATACTGATGCTGATTTTACGTCGAACCGAATCAAATTGTTATCGATATAATCGTCAAAGGTGAAATGTGAATATATTGCGTCTAATCTGTAAATGAGTTGTCAATGACCAATATTGTACTGGGCACTATCCTCTTCTCTTACTCTATGCGTTCAACGTCGACACCAACTGCATGGAGTTGTACTTGATTGAATTTCGATTTTGTGTACAGAGATAAAATGGCCTTATTGTGCAAAGCATAGAACAATTGATTTGGCGGACATTTGATGCGTACTTTATATTGTAACGCAACACGTAATTATTGAAAATAACTGCTTCACCCAGAGTAGAGTTGTGATTTTGTCTAGAGCAATCAAAAAATATTTAAAAACTGAATGATTGAAGAATACTGTTGATAAAGCAATTTGTAAATAAAATATATGTTCTTTTTATATAATTTTCATTAGATATATTATTTATCTAATATTTTAATGCAAAATTATGTATTTTTGAATATTTGTGCTATGATTTTAGATGGCGCTTTGGTAAAATTGCATTGCCAACTGCTGGTGCAGCGCTGCATCAATTTCGATTTCACCTGTCATCCAGTGATTGTGTGTAAATGGCAGATATAATGGCCGCCAACAGTGGTGGAGTCGTGTGGTCGTCCGTGATAAAAGCGTTTTTGTGCAACGACCAGGAGACGATTGGACGCAATGACGTGTTAGAATTATGCTCGGCGATCGTAAAAAGGTGCGTATCACAGGATCATTATCCGCAACCGGCGTCTTCCAATCCTTCGCGCATTGACACCTTCGGTATTTGCTTGAACTAACCGTGCGTACCCGTGCTGACAAAACCGTCTCCTCGGTCTATTTATATTTCGGCGTTTGCATTTTTCCGGCGTGATAACCAATTGAGTACCTGTGTTTCTGTTTCATTCGTCGGGGAGCAGTCAGGCAGAGATCTTACAACGGAAGGAGGGCCATCAAGAATTCTTCAATGCGTTTGCAGTGCTGTCGGCAAATCTGATTGCAACTAATGCTTCAAATGGTGAGTTTCAATCAACGACAATAAGAACAGTACAATAACAATAGCTGCCAAAGTATTCTTATTCCGAAATTTACTTGTTTTTGTACTTTCCATGCTTACAAAAGAGTTACAATTGATTACATATGATTTCACAACATGAAATATAGAATCCAACTGGATTGTTTTTCCCCATATGAGCCCCTGGAATTTGAGTCTCAAGCAAAGGGAATAATAAACTATCAATGCTAAAGATACTTAATTGAATTGACAGTGTATGACAATGATGACAATCAATACATAAGCAATATTACAAGTGTATTGACAAGCAATACACATTGCTTACAGTTTTATTCAATGTGTTGTAGTTTCGCCGCCGCATCTGGAAATTGTGAGCGCAGCGTGCAAGGTTCTCCTGAAGTACCTCGTTGGCTCGTTGAACACAAGTGCGTTCTTCTCCAGTGCTCTAGCCGGCAACAGCGACGGAGCTCATCCGCACGTGGAACGATCGTTGAAAGCCATCCGCGCACTTTGCAGTGGGGTTCGTTCTTTCAACGAGAGTGACATTGCATCACTTACAGAAATCATGAAGGGTGAAACGCCAACTCAGATTAATCCTTCAGCAACAGGTAATTATATCTACTCATTGCCTATCATAATACATTTAAGGTGTTAATGTTATATCATTGTTTTTAGAAAAAGAATCTAGTAACAAACAAGACGTTAAAATACGTACAGATTTGTCAGCCAACATATTTGAACAGCTCACGATGCCGATACGGGATGGTGACACATTGCCAGAGGCAACACAAGCCGCTGGCGGTGAGTCGCCAAACGGAGATCCTGCAACGGAAATCAACGTATGTCTATTGGAAATTTTCCGTCTAATCAATATTGGTTTATCTTGTACTAATAATATGCATATTATTGTTAGCGTTTATTCCTGAAGGCAAATCGTGAAAGTCTACAGGGAATGCGCGCCGGTGACACTCTCGTCGACCTGTGTCTCAGTCTTCCATCCGTTAAGAAAACCAGAGCAAAAGTTGAAGATGCTCTTGCAGGCAAACCATTTATCATTCCCACAAATCACATGGAAGCGACAACGACACGCAATACCTTAGCTTCCGCCGTAGCTGAAATCACGCTGATTTCATCAGCCATCAACCTTCCTGTACTGGAGCCTTTAACACCAACAAAACTCGAAAAACTATGCAATCTAAGTATGTCAGTCTTGCACGTTGCTGTAAGCCACGCAGCTGCGAGTTCCATTCTCTCAATGGGCTCAGCAGTATCACCCAAATGTACAACAGTGCAGTCACAAGCTAGCCACAAAGAAGACGATCTTGATTCCAACGCTGTTACACTCGTAGAAGAAGCACTGAATCTCTACAGCTGTATTGGCAGTGCCATCAAGAACTCTACTAGAGCAGGCGGCCATGTACATCAGAATTACCTGTTAGCTGGCGCATGGATACTTGTGTCTGGCTTGCAAAGTCACGTCACAGCTTGTACTACAGTCAGTGAGAAACCAGCCCATTTGAGAGATGATAAAGGCCGTAGTCCTAGTAAAACTAGGGAAGCTACAGGCTCAGCCAGATCTGGATTGGTTAAGTTTCAACATTCTTTTGGTGTCCTATCTGTTGCATTGGCGACGCGTGCTTTGTTGTTATTATCAGAGTTATTTGATGACTTGAATCTGGAAGTTTGCGGTGGAAATGGTTCCATTGTACAGATAGACCCAGCGCCTATTTCAATAGCAGGACAGTTTACTGCGTCACAACGAGTTGCTAAAATTCTCACCACTGCACCGCTTAATCAATTGTTTTTTTACCTTGCGTTGGTGAGTTATCGTAAGGCATGCACATTGAAAAGACATACACCAGAAGGAGACACATTTAGCTTAAGCGACTCTACGACGTATTATTATGAAGATATGATTCTCTGTTCTGATGTCAGTTCAACAGATGAAGACGATGATAGCGAGCCGCTTTTGGGTCAATGGTTTGAGGAAACGTTGGCTCCACCAGAGCCAGCTGAGAGCAAGGTATCTCCGACGGATAATCCTGATGTAAAGGCTGTACAAGCCGACAGGGTCAGCTCGATTGTTCCCGAGAAGGGTGAAGCGCATGGATTTATTACACTGGCGACGAGTATCTTTGCCTTTATGAATAAACACTTTTTGTTGTCTAAGAGCGCCTACGTGGCGAGATATATAAAGTCTGGCATTACGGATCAACAGATTGTGATTTTGGCTGTTATCATTAGGGACTTGGATAGGGAGACTGCGAGGACTGAAGTCGGTAAGAAAAGATACACTTCTTGATTATACCGAATTGTATGTTAAATGTTTTTATTAGCATTAGGACAACTCTACAGTGATTTCTCTGGCGCTCTCACGCGTTATACACACAATCTGGTAACGCATCCGAACCTACAACCATTGCAAACTAGTCTACTCAGCAATCTAGGAGTCTCACCATGGAACACAGACGTACCCCATGGATGGCCACTGCAGGTCTATTCGAGAACGTTATCGGTCTTAGCACAAGTGCTTCTCATGCGGCCGCAGACGGAGAAAGAAGCTTCTGTCATCAGTATCTGGCATCGTTTGGTCAACACCTTGATAGAAAACGTCATAAACGTGCCCACTGTAGTTGAAGGCGAGAATGAGGATCTCAATGTGGAGCATGCACAGGTTTTGGTATACCTTTTTCACTCTCTCAACTTAATGCAGAAGAAGTCAGTTGTTCTCCTATTAGCTGGAGGACTTTTACGGTGTTCTGAAGTGGTGCGCGGCCCACTTCGTGATTCTCAGCTGCTACACTTGTCCCGATTACTACTGATGTTTGATTATATCGTGAAACATCTCTACGACGCACCGCAGCAGCTTCTAGAGCAGATTATGTTCAATTTGTTCTACTCAACGAATATGAACACTGATAAAGAGAGCAAAGAGAACAACATGTCCAGGATGTACACACCTTGGCAGTGGGCTGACTCGTGTCCGAAAGTCAGCAGAGAAGAGTTTACTATGAAGCCAACTTTTTACGTATTATCGAATTTTGAGATCAACAATCAAGATGCACCTAAATTAGATGGATTAGCGTGTAATTTTATTCTTGGCACCGCCGATAAGTTAAGATATCCGCTATTATTGGATGCACTGATTGAAATTTTAACTGTTACCAACATTACATCTGGAGGAAATGCTTCTAAAATGACACGACTTGGTTTATTTGCGACTCAGTACTGTTTTTCAATTTGCTGGAAACTTTTACAACTCTTACCACCGTCTACGCCATACATGGAGCGATTAGTTACGGGAGAGGTTCTTCCGGCTGGGCCAATGTTGCTCCATTACTTGATTTGGGGCCCACGGTGTGGTCATAAGAATTTTACCAGATGGTTGAAGGACTGTTTGGTTAAACAAGGCCTTTTCACCGCAAATACAGAAAGATTAGTGAAGTCAGTGTCTGATACTGTGAACACTTTGAAGTACGACATTGCCACAGCTAAACAATGCGTGATTGCACTGACACCAGACATCAAGAAGGGTCCCATGACGAAAGAATCGCTTCCACCATTATGGCATCTATATCTTCTTCATGCAGTCATTGCTAAGGTTCAAGTTTCTCTATTGGACGAAGCGGAAACAAATACGGCGGATGCGAATGGTGCAACTGTTTCGGGAGCTGCATATGTACAAGAATTACTTCCCTATGTTTTGCGTCTTGCTCAAGCCATACTACACTGCACTAGATGGTCTCTTCTGCACAGTATGGTCGAGCAATGTGAACAACCTTCTGGCAAGTGCACTATTCAGGACATTGAAGGACTGCAAGAAGTTCTTGCAATTGCAACTACAAAGTCTAAACTTACAACTGGTTTGATTCCCGATCAGGCTACGCTTCTACCATCAGCAGTGAACAATGTAATCCAGCAGTGGCAGACTGCTAGTCTTGAAGAATGTACATGGACACCATTTTTAAGCGATATCATTGTATCAGAATCGTTTATTCTTAAAATTATCGACACGCATATTCAGACACTATCCTCTTCGAGCTATAGCTTTTCTATAAACTTATCTTTAAAGTGTCTTCTGCAGAGATTAATGAAGTTTGTTTGCAATCACGCTCCGCAAATTGAAAACACTGATACTAAAAATAAGGTAATTGAACTATTAGTCTCAACAACATTGGATATACGCACGGAATTTTTACAAGAAACTGTTTCAAAAGTTTTGGAGAAAATGATTGGTGATGTTGAAACAGATGAGCATCAAAAACGTGTTTACCTGCAGATTCTTGATAATACTTATAAGCTTATCACGAACTACACAAACAACGTTAATATAAATGTCAATGAGAAGATCTTGCATCATTTCTTGAAGATTTATGAAAGACTAATTGAGAAATCTGCGGGACGTCAAGCGCTTGAAGCGTTTTTTACTGGGGACAAGGATCTTGTAAAGGTGTTGATGTCCGTTTCAAATCCACAGATGTCACAACAATATAGTACTAAAGTATTACATTTTTTCAATAAATTATTTCACTCTGCAGAGAAGAGCCCCACCGATCCCAGTTTGAATTATCTATGCAGCAGCATGAGTAAATTGGCGAATGTCGACGGAGCAAAGCTTCAAACCTGGCTTCGACATGTTATTATTGGACCTACTGCAGTTCCACCTTCAGAAACTGCTAATGTTGCTGCCGTTGCCGGAGATATTAGTGAAATGGTAACATCTGGAATTTGGCAAGCTAGTGGCGAAACAGCGTCACCAAATGAAGAAGTTAAGAATTTAGTGCAGGAAAACAGTCAACTTTTGCAAGCACTCACCAATTTTATTGTAAAACCGAATAGTAACGTATCAGAAGATGTAGCAGTGACCATTCTCAATGCACTGCTTTCTCTGGGAACGCATATTTTGTCCTCTTCACTGCAAGGTAGTGGTTTTACAGACCTCATGGTTGTCATGACCATGTTGGCTGATGCAGGCACAGGTGGTGGACACATTTATCTCTTTACGCTTATATCTGAATTGTGGTTGGATCATTGTCGTACTTATCTTACACAGAAAGACGTCATCGAGAAATTGAGCAACGATCCAGAAGCAGACAAGAACTGCGTTATTTTAGATGCAGTTTGTTGCATGTTGGATTATATGAGTGATGTAATTAATGGAATCTTGAATCATCAAAAAGTACCACTACAACGTCCATTGAGTCCGGCTTGGGAGAATGAAACGCCTTTAGATCAAGATCTCGAACTGTTAGAAGAGGTGAATGATGAAGAAGATAGTGGCGAGGAATCAGACGAGGACTCACTTTGCAACAAATTGTGTACATTTACGATAACACAGAAGGAGTTCATGAACCAGCATTGGTATCACTGTCATACTTGTAAAATGTTGGATGGTGTTGGAGTTTGTTCTATTTGCGCGCGTGTTTGTCACAAGGGACACGACGTCACTTATGCAAAATACGGAAACTTCTTCTGTGATTGCGGCGCGAAAGAAGACGGATCTTGTCAGGCTTTAGTTAAGAGGAGTCCTCAATCTGCAGAGACAAATGCTAGCAGCTCGGTTACGAATACAAGTCTTGGATACATTACAACAGATGAGATTCTAGACACAACGCTGAGAAAAAAAGAAGGTACGAATACCAAAGAAAAGCCTGACATTTATCTCAAACGAGAACGTAGGAAGAACACCATTGTCAAGAGATTGGATAGTTCAATTGATCTGATTATCAAGTATCTAGGCAAGACGAAAGTTCCTGGAGTTCTTCTGGAAATGTTGGAGTCTGTTTTGCCAGCTATAGAAATGTCCTGCAAGAGAAATTCGTCTGTTGGTTGCTATTCTCGAGCAATGAAAGCTTTACAACAACTCTACAGTACCGCCAAAAAGTTCCAGACTACCGACCAACTTATGGTACCTACTCTGGGATCTCAGGAAGGTGCATTTGAGAATGTTCGGATGAGTTATGCAGGTGAACAAGGCCAGACCATTAGGCAATTACTTTCCGCGCACATGATTAGAAGAGTAACTATGTGTTGTATGTCTTCTCCGCGTGGTAAAAGACAACAGTTGGCGGTTGCGCATGAAAAAGGCAAGATTTCCGTTTTGCAATTGTCCGCATTGTTGAAGCAAGCTGATTCTTCAACAAGGAAGCTGACACTTACTAGACTTGCGTCAGCACCTATCCCTTTCACGGTCTTATCACTCACCAGCAATTTGTGTAATGAGGATTACCTTGCTGTTTGTGGCCTGAAGGACTGCCACGTTTTGACCTTCAACAGTAGTGGTTCAGTTGTGGATCATCTAGTCCTACATCCACAACTTGCTTCTGGAAACTTTATCATTAAGGCAATTTGGTTACCAGGATCCCAAACAAAGCTAGCATTAATAACACCTGATTTTGTCAAAATTTACGATCTTGCAAAGGATGCACTAAGTCCACAGTACTATTTCTTGGTACCTAGTGGTAAGATCAGGGATTGTACCTTCATGTATGAAGACAATAAGTATAACATTCTCTTAATGTCATCACCTGGGCATATCTACACTGAAGTACTGAATGAGGAAAGCTCTGCAAAGCATGGGAGTTTTTATGTTACCAACACCTTAGAAGTGTTCCACATGGAGGTAATTGATGTGAATGGTCAAGTTGCTGGTGGAGGAGTGTCTATTTACTACTCTCACACTTTGGGGTTACTGTTCTATTCCTACGCCCAAGGTAAAAGTTTTGTATCACCTGTAATTCCACATAGTAACTGCCTTGCGATGGTCTTTCCTGTGACGTTAGCATTGTCTTCAAAGAGCAATGGCGGTAAAACACCTGCACCCCAACCGCTTTGTCAATGGACTGAGATTCCAAATCATCCTGGGTTAATTTGCGCAGTGATGCAATCAACCAATAATCCAGTAGTCCTCATGTTAAAACCAGATACACTGTTCATACAAGAAGTCAAAGTGACTCCATCTAAATCAAAGATTATGGACATGGTCGCCATTCGTCATAACTCGGGCCAAGAACAACGTACCACTTTAATTCTACTCTGCGAAGACGGTAGTTTGAAGATATACATGGCTAATATGGACCAGACTGGGTATTGGATGTCTCCGAGTGTTCAAACAGTTCATGCTGTAACCGTGGCAAAGCCAAAGAAGAAGAAGGCTGTTAAAACTGCTAAAGCGCCAAGTTCTGTAACTTTTCCAGTGGATTTCTTCGAACATTGTAATCCTATGAATGACGTTGAGATTGGAGGCAATGATTTGCTGCAAATATACAACGTAGGTCAATTGAAGCATAGGCTGAATACCAATGGATTGTTTGTCGTTTGCACCAAAGCATTAGGATTTTCAGTGGAGATTACCAATCCCGACCATAATATGGTTATGACTGGCGTTCGCGTGTTGATGGGCAACCAGGAACCGCAAAGATCACCAACCTTTATTGAAATATTTGGAAGAATTATCACAACTTCAACAACTCGAAGTAGATGGTTTGATGTTCCGTTTTCACGAGAGGAAACCCTCCAAGCGGACAAAAAGATCACAGTTTCATTCGGACCGTCACAAGATCCAGAAACTGTCACAGTGTTAGAAAGCATTAAGGTCTATGGGAAAGCAAAGGATGCATTTGGATGGCCAGAAGAACATGAAGAGAATCTAGCGCCTAGTGGACCTTCTGCATCAACTAATCCAGCAGTAGCTTCGGGAGATAACTCGGAAGGAACCAACTCATCTAGTTGCGTGCCGAACACCAAATTGGACAAGTTTGTGGGAGGATGCTTGGAAGTACTTGATGGTAGTTTTATCCTACATCCAAATGATGAAAAGATGACTGCACATAAAGCTACATCGAATTCAGTAGCGACTAAATTACTGACAATGCCAACGCCACCAGTACTTCAAATGCATGCAACCTCATTATTGTCGTCATTATATTCTTCAACTGCGTCCTATCACACATACAAGGACCATGAACTTTTGCAACATGTTCTTGACAGTTTGAAAGCAATGAATGAGATTGATCTTACTAAAAACAAGAATGATTTGGATGCTGAGAATTACTATCGGTTGGTGATGATTGTGAGAGGAATTGCTGTGAGCCGTCCTCAAAACTTAGTCAAATTCACTGATTCGTACACTTCTATTCAAGATGTGATTTTAGATGACCCTCTAGAAATTGTTAAAGGACCAAAGTCCAGTAAGAACCAACATTTGTTGCTACTCTTGATGGACGTTTTATGGACATTACATCAGTTCAATCCGGAGAATCACAATTTAGCACCTGTTGTGGTACCTGGACTAAAGCATACTGAACAGGTGGTTTATGCATTAGTAGAAATAGTACACGCATTCAACAGTTGCGATACTTACAGTAACATTACTATTGCTGTGTACCTACAACTTCTGCTTTGTGATGATCCAGTGATTGCATTCAGCGCGAAACATGCATTGAGCAGAGTCTTGAAACCTAAATGTAGGCGACGAAGGGTATTCATTCCCTGTCCTTCAAATTGTGTAACACCATCAACAACGAAACCCGAAGTAGAAAAACTACCTTCAACATCTTCTCAAGATCAACGTCAGGCACTTGGCGCCATTCAAATGTTACAAAGGCAGCAACAGGGTCAAGCACAAGCCCAGGAAGGTGAAAATCATAACGTTAATCCTCTGGAGGCATTTCTAGGAGGAGCTGGTGTCTTCCAACCTCTATTGGACATCTCACTAGATGCCGATGATGACACAATGGTGGAATTAGCAATTGCTTTAAGTCTTCAAGAGCATGAGTTAGGGGATGAACAAGCGCAACAACAAGCATTACAGACATTACAAGCACTGGAGGCACCATTGGGTCAGGTGGTGCAGGAAGTTCAACATGCTCAAGAAGCAGGACATTTTAGTGACACCACTGCCTCAGCTGGTGGGTCAGATGATGAAGGCAGTACTGCAGCTACCGATGGGTCAACTCTACGTACATCTCCAGCTGAGCAAGGTGGTAGTGTGGGTTCCGAAAGTGGTGGAAGTGGCGTTGAAAGCATCGCTGGAGAACAAAATGTTTCTGGGCGTAGTTCTACCTACGGTGACACTGCTCATGAGGTCGGAACCAGTAAATCTGATAAATCAACTACTTCTCAAACTGCAGCAACGGGATGTTCACATCATGAACAAGACACAGCTGAAGAAGCAGAACACGAACAAGAGTCGGAAAACAGCAGCAGGTTACACATACTACGACTGCAGCTATTAGAACGTTTGGTCGAGTATCTACCAAATTTGAGAAACATCACTGGAGTGCGAGCGATTCCGTTCTTCCAAGTTATCCTGCAGTTAACTAACGATTTAGATGGCCATTTGGAAAGGGACAAGGCATGTCTTAACGCCTTGCTGCATGCATTGGTATGTGAACTTCAAATCGACGAACCTAATTTGGAAAACATCTGCGAAAGGAATAATCGTAGAGAAGTACAATTGGTCATCATGCGTTTACTTAGTAAGTTTTTATAAGAAATGTTTTTCCTGGCGTCTTCAATAATTTTGTTCTTTAGGTGTTTTCATGACTAAATGGAAAGCAACTGCGAATACGAAACCTATACCTGGAGACAACAGCTCCTTTGTAGCTTCTACTTCTGCTACAGTTCTGCTAAAAGCAGATTTTATCACATACTGCTTGAAACTATTGCAGTCATTGTTAGACTATTGGAAGGATACCAAAACCGACGATCCAGGAAATTCCATCACTGGAAATCTTCTCAAGGTTCAACAGCATCAATCTCCACCGGACATGTCACCAATCTTCTTAAAACAATTTGTTAAAGGTTCATTTTCCTGTGTTTTCATTAAGTACCACGATTGAAATATGATTTTTGTTATGCAGGTCATGCTTTTGACATTTTCTACATCTATCCGCAACTTCTCACTGAAATGGCACTACGACTGCCCTACCAAGTGCACAAACATTCGGAAATTGTAGAGCCAATTAGTGCTGCATTTGAAACATCCTGGTTTAAATATCTTTGTGAATATATGATGTTCACTCAAGTCACATCTATTCGAAGATTGGTACGGAAGTTACTCCTATTTATCTGTGGAAGCAAAGACAAGTATAGGCAGCTCAGAGATATACATGCTTTGAATGCTCATATGAAGGTAAGCTCTTTACAAATTCCTGCATGAAATGGTTCTAGTTTTATATTGTTTTATAGGCTGTTAAGCAGTGTTGTATTAAAGGCGGATTTGATCCAAGTTTGTCTTACCAACATGCAATGTCACTACCCTACGACACATTGGTGGAAATGGTGGAGCACCTAAAAGCTTGCCTTGAAATCGCCACAGGTCGGGTTGGCAATTGGCAGAAGTTCTGCTTGTGTCATAATGATGTTCTGCCTTCATTGTATCAAGTTAGCTGTATTTTAGACGAAGGTAAGATTTTTTCCCAATCAATCATTCGAATTATTTAATAGAGGTCTTTGGTTACTTCATGTAATATTCAGCAGTTATCTTTTTTTTTTTTCATTTTTGCTAGGTCATAATTACTGGGTGGTTTTTAATGTGGTTAGCACACGTTGCACGAAGACTCAAGGTCTAATGTTTAACAAACATTGTTTTCTGTGGTATAAAAAATATATATTTTTTTGCATTATACAGGTGTTGCTCCTACCATCCTCCAGTTATTAAACTGTGCCATCGTGATACAAAATGTGCTCAAGAAGCAAGAAACTTCCTCAAAGTCAACTGCTCGCAAAGAACGAGAAAGGTCTGATGACTCTGTGGCAGAAGCTGCATTTGAAGAAGCTTCTTGTGTGGCACTCATTGAACAAATACTTGAATATGTTCCATTTGAAGTACTTGCAAGGTTTATACGTACATTCATATTGGAAACAAACAACACCACATTACGTTGGCAAGCACATAGTTTGATCTTCTCATTGTATAAGAACTCAAAGCTGAAGCAACGCGAAGCGCTCTTGGAGTTGCTTTGGCAGTTATGGCCCTTACTTCCCACATATGGTCGCAAAGCAGCTCAGTTTGTGGATCTGCTGGGATATTTCTCATTGAAAATAAGTCAAAAGCCTGATGCATCAATGCCGATTTCAACTTATGTCGATAGAGCTGTCGACGTTCTTCGCACACAAAATGAACTCCTCTCTCATCATCCAAATGCCAACTTATATGCTCATATGAGTCAATATGTCGAGTTGGATGGATACTACCTCGAATCTGACCCATGTCTTGTTTGTAATAATCCGGAAGTTCCCTTGTCGACGATTAAGCTAAGTTCTATCAAGGTGGATTCTAAGTTCACAACCACCACGCAGATTGTTAAACTTCTCAGTAGTCATACAATCAGTCGTATTACCATTAGGATTGGGGATCTAAAGAGGACAAAGATGGTACGTACAGTTTACATTTACTACAACAACAGAAGTGTGCAAGCTGTGGTTGAGCTGAAGAACAAACCAGCACTTTGGCATCGCGCCAAGAAAGTAAGCTTGCAGTCAGGGCAGACTGAAGTCAAGATCGAGTTCCCTCTTCCAATTGTTGCCTGTAATCTTATGGTGGAGTACTCGGACTTTTATGAAAATATTCAAGCTTCAAGCGAAACATTACAATGCCCACGGTGCAGTGCTGCCGTTCCTGCAAATCCCGGAGTTTGTTCCAACTGTGGGGAGAATGTATTCCAATGCCATAAATGTCGTGCGATTAACTACGACGAGAAAGATCCTTTCTTGTGCCACGCATGTGGGTTCTGCAAATATGCCAAGTTTGATTTTACGCTGCACGCAAAACCTTGTTGTGCAGTTGAACCGATTGAAACTGATGAGGATAGAAAGAAAATGGTAGCTAACATCAATACTTTGCTAGAGAAAGCAGATAGGGTATATAAACAACTTATCGGAAATAAACCATCTTTGGAGTTATTAGTTGTGAAAGTAACGGAGCAGAAGTCCGAAAAAAGAACAGAAGAACCTACACCAGCTTCTGTAACAGCTGCTTCTGTTGTCGCCGGAACCATGCCAACATCCGCTGTGAAGGTGAATAAGACTATACAAATGATTGCACAACAATATTGTAATGAATGCAGGACGTCATTCGAAGAGTTGAGCAAGATTATACAGAAGGTGTTGGTATCGCGTAAAGAGCTGGTTGCTTATGATAGGAAACATCGTGATTCAGAAATATTGCCGAATTTAGGCTGTTCGCAGGTGTTGGAATCAGTTGAAAATGCACCATGTGCTATTACAAGATGCTATGGATGTGCAACAGCTGCAACTGAACATTGTTTAACACTCCTAAGAGCCCTCGCTATTAACCCTACATTGAGACAAGTATTGTGTACGAAGGGCTTGATTCAAGAATTGCTTGCAAACAACCTCCGTAAAGGTGGTGTACAAATTCAGGAAGACGTTAGACAGCTGTTGTGTATTTTAAGCAAGGAGAACGGGCCAGCTACAGAGGAGCTTTGCAATCTTATAACTGAGCGAGTAACTTTGAGCTTGAGTGGACAGACTGGTAACCTTGGAGTGCGCCATGAAATGGCATTACTAGCATCTTTGCAACAAATTCAAGATGAATGTTGGGAGACTCGATTGAGGGCTCTGGTTAGAATCTTTCTGCAGGCATGTAAAGATGCCAAGAGTCCAATGGTAATTGAGGCAATTATCTTACCATGTCTTCAAATTTGGCACAGCATTTGCAAACCTAAATCTGCCGATTCCTTCAGTACTTCACTCGCCAAGAAGTTGAAAGATAAAATTAACAACAAGCAACCAGTTGCCCCACGCAGTGAGTATGAAACTATCCCTATTGACGTATACAGATGGGTAAACAAGGATCCAGAAGTATCCTATGCTGCATGGAAAGCTAAACAACCTACTAAGAAGGAAAATGTTCCGTTGCCAACGGTTAAAGAGGAAGTTCGCAAAGTATATCTTGCAGAAAAATACGCAAATCGTTGGAGGAAAAAGGTTTTCAAACTTCCAAATCCTGATGACTTGGACTTGAGTGATTCTTCATGGGTGAAGACAGTTTTGTTCAATCCTTCTTCAAGAAGTGCTCGAGAAATCACTTGTTTCATCCTGGAGCACTGTTGTAGTAACTACTCACGGAAGAAACAGGTTCTGAAGATGTTGATAAAATATTTGCATGAATTGAGTGTTGCTGGGGAGAATGCAGCAGAGTATATAGATTTGTTCTGTAATTTTCTTGTGCAGGACTCATGGACACAGTATTTAGCCATCAATGGCGTCATGTTGACAATTGCAGATCTTATCACAAAAGAAATTGAGCAGCTGCATAGACTAGAAGAAACGACTTTAACATCCGATATCACTCAAGGGTATGCCCTGAATCAACTGACTGAGATTCTGATTGTCTTTATTGAAGATAGCGCAATTCGGAGACAGTACAAGGGTCGTTTAGTCGGTGCTGTTCTCAATGGTTACTTGTCTTTGAGGAGACTAGTTGTTCAACGAACTAGATTGATAGATGACTCTCAGGAGAAATTGTTGGATATTCTCGAGGAAATTACCACAGGCACAGAAGAGGAAACCAGGGCTTTTATGTGTGTTTGCATGGAAACGGTGGAGAAATGTTCGCTGCGTGATGTACTTACCCCCGTATTTATATTTGAGAGGTTGTGTTCTATAATTTATCCAGAGGAAAATGATATTGGTGAGTTCTTCCTCACCTTGGAGAAGGATGCCCAGCAGGAAGACTTCTTACAAGGCAGGATGTTGGGAAATCCGTACGCATGCAGTGAAGCTGGGCTTGGTCCACTTATGCGTGATGTTAAGAACAAGATTTGTCAAGATTGTGAACTAGTTGCGCTTTTGGAGGACGACAACGGTATGGAACTACTGGTCAACAATAAGATCATGAGCTTGGACCTTCCAGTAAAGGATGTGTATAAGAAGGTGTGGCTGGCGGAAGGTGGTGAGGTAGAATCAATGCGGGTCATTTACAGAATGAGAGGTTTGCTCGGAGATGCAACGGAAGAGTTTGTCGAAACGTTGAACAACAAATCCCAGGCCGCGGTGGATAATGAAGAGGTGTATAAAATGGCCAACGTACTGGCAGAATGTGGTGGATTGAAGATCATGGTGAAGAGATTGGGTGCCATTCAGAATGTTTGGAGAGCAAAGAGTCTGCTTCAAGTTTTGTTGAAGTTATTCAGGTTGAGTGTGAAAGTTGTCAAAGTGCAGGAGATACTAACTCAACCTGAAGTAGGAGCTATGAGTGTGTTCTTGAGAACTCTGCAGCTCTGTCTCGAAGGCGAACCAGACGCTAGTCAAGCGGCCGTAACTGAACAACTGTTAGACATTATGGAGACTATATTAGCTAGAGCCACAGGCAAAACTCTAGACTCATTCAATGAATTCTCGCAAACGTTTGGAGGGCCTGAATATGTACAGTCTTTATTGAGTTGTACTAACCACGCCAGTGTTAGGAACAATCAAGCAGTGTTGAAACATCTTACGAGAGTCCTTGCTGCGCTTGTTTATGGTTGTGAAGATAAGATGGAATTGCTTCTGAATCACTTCAAACCTATTCTGAATTTCAACAAGTACGATGTGGAGCGGGGGGCGGATGACCAACAGAAGTTGGAAATGTTCTGTGTATTGACTGAAGGGATTGAGAAGAATGCAATCGGTAACACCTTGAAAGACTACATCAATGAACTAGGGGTAGTTGAGGACGCTTCGGAGTATATTACCATGCATGCTCCTTGTGTCAAACCAACTTTGCTGAGGACGGATAGTGATGAGTTGAAGGAATTTATTTCTAAACCAGCATTGAAGTACATTCTACGATTCTTGACTGGAATGGCTCACTCTCATGAGAACACCCAATTTGCAGTATGGCAGGAAGAAACAATTCCTATTATCCATCGCCTAGAACAAGTCTCCAGTGATGAGCATGTGGGATCATTGGCGGAGAATCTTCTCGAAGCATTAAGAACCAATCCTAAGGTAGCTACGAAGATTGAGGAAGTAAGAGAGTTTACTCGATCTGAAAAGAAACGCCTAGCAATGGCGATGCGAGAGAAACAACTTGGCCAGCTCGGAATGCGAACAAATGACAAGGGTCAGGTAACTGCAAAGTCTACAATGTTGCAGCAGATGGAGGAGTTGGGTGAGGAGACTGGCTTGGTTTGTTGCATATGTCGGGAAGGGTACAAATATCAACCCACTAAAGTGTTGGCCATTTATACTTTTACAAAGAGGTGTAATGTGGAAGAATTTGAGTGTAAGCCACGGAAGACAATTGGTTACAATACAGTAACCCACTTCAACATAGTGCACGTTGACTGTCATATGAGCGCGGTGAGATTAGCGCGTGCAAGAGATGAATGGGAATCAGCAGCGTTACAGAATGCGAATACAAAATGTAACGGGCTGCTGCCATTATGGGGGCCACATGTTCCTGAATCGGCGTTTGCTAGTTGTTTGGCGAGGCATAATACTTACCTACAAGAGAGTACGAATCTTCGAGACATCGGACACACTAGTACAGTACATGACCTTAAATTGTTGCTGCTTCGATTTTCACATGAGAAGAGCTTTCATGAAGATACCGGGGGCGGTGGACCTCAGAGTAACATGCATATGGTCCCGTATTTAATACACATGGCTCTCTACGTGATCAACACGTAAGTTTCTTATTTTCGTTCGTCTGTAAATGTTTATGTCTTATTTTATGTTTAAGGACCCGTGTGAGTAAAAAGGAAGAAGCAAATCTTACATCTTACTTGAAACAAACTACTTTTGAGAAGTGGATAGAGACAGCATATGATTCCGAAGGACCTTTGTATTGGGTAACCATGTCGGTGATGTTACACTCTGCATCGAAATGGAATGCCAATCGCCTTTACCACCTGGATCGTCTTCTATTCTCCGCGCACGCTCGATCTGTTCATCCTTCCGGTCCTGTTAAGAGTATCGCTGACAGGAGTATAAGAGATTACACAGTGTATAAGCCATACTTGGTGTTGTTTGGCATCGTCGATGGCATTTACCGTTATTTCTTCAAGTACGTACCAGGGCCGGATGAGCAGTGGTCGAGCAATCTGGCTGATTACATTCGGCATAATGATGAAGTTCTCCTCAAAGGATCAGAACGCCTGCTTGGTTATTACGTGGATGAGTTGTTGCCGTGCGCGTCATTTGCTGAATTTTGTGATGTTTGTGGTAAGTTACATGTTACTGTTATTATCATGCATCGTAATTAATTGTGTTTTTGATTGCAGGTCTGTTGGAAATTATCGAAGATCCCGATAGTTACATTTACAGTCTTTTTAAAGATTCTTAAATTTATGCGTTGTAGTTTCATTGAACATATTAGTTAAGGATTAAATATACTGTATAATAAAATATTCGAAAAATATTTAATCCAGAGTATGCTTGGTTAATATTTGTGGTGTTCTGCATTCTTATTAATTTTTATTATAAGCGTTAGAATTCGAATGCACGTTTTTATCCGTTTGGAATGTCTATGACTTATGTGGCGTTGGAATGTTTAGGGCTCCGAAAATTCTTCGGATAAGGTTAGGTCGTCGGCAAAATGATTATGGTCGAAAGTTATCATAAATCATTAGGTTAGGTTAGGCAAACAACGCCCTTTAAATTTTCCATGGGATCGTCACAGATACGTATGATACGCAACTGGATAAACCAACGAAATTCACTTAAATAGCTCTCAATATAATAACATGAATTGCAGCGATTTTAGAGGGTAGAGTTTAATTTACATTATTATTTTTCAAACAAAAAGAAGTGCAAATGGGATCGGTTTGCGTAGCTTTCGCAAGAATTAAGTGCCGATTCGTGGAATAAGGTCCATGCAAGAAATACATCGAGCCTTTCATGAAATGGATTTTACGCCCACAAGAGCGAGCAAACCCATAGCTGTTAACCCCTGGTTGAAATAAATCTTTATAAATACTTTAAATTACAACATTTAAAATTCTATTAGTTGAGGCGGCCATGATAAGCCGAAATTTATTTGAATATGCATTCTGGATATTCGACCAAAAGTTTTGAAATAGGTCTGTTAGTGGAACGGTCGGACATGTGTGGTCTTTACTATACCCACAGGTAAATAATTTTCAATTTTGAAGATTTCCATAATTTTGCAGATATCTAAGCATATTGTACCATTGTACAGTAACCTTAGAATTTCACTCCTGTTTGAGCGTTCCTATTTCTCCTATCTATCCCATTTCTCTCAGGCTTCCACTAATGGCACTGGAAAATGAATGTTTAACGGAATGCTAAGCGTCCACGTGAATTATAATAAGGAATTAATGCTAGAGTTGCTTACGCAATATTAACTGATAAAAGTATTTGTTCAACACTGAGATGCAATCAATAATACAGAAAAGATTTATTTCCTTAAGTTGTGAGTAAAGTGAAAATTGTATGAAAATGCTCATTAAATATTCTTCCCGTAGTAACGAAGAAGATTCGAAAAGTAGTGTCGTACAAGGCAAACATAATCAAGTTAACATCTTTTCGTTATGCATTCATAACAGCGTTTGCACATTATCACAAATATTTTCTTTAATAAATTTTAAGAGAACCGTTTCTTCAGCACATCATAATTACTCAAGTGCCGTTAATGTCATATCGATCGGATGCTGTTCCATAGTGCAATTAAAGTGGACAGAATGAAAATACAACGCTTGCACTATCGATTTTCAACAAATTAAATGCAGTCCGCCCGTGATTTGCCAATAACAAATATTAATGCTGACTTTCAATTGTTTTCTAGCCTGTATTAAACAATAAACCTTTAATAATAATGAATCTTTTTGTTAATAGATTTAAAATAAAATAAAAATTATATTTTTGATGATTTCGTTGCAATTATACAAACATTTTCAGGTGAAATCGTTGACGGTACATAATAATTTAATGTGCATTCATATCCTAAACATTGCAGATAATCTAAACGCGCAAAATTTAAAATATTTTTACATTTCTTGCCAATTTCCTCCTTCTCTACTCTTGTAAGTCCAATTTCCTTATCTCTACAACAGGTAATCCAAGTATTAACGCATTTATATCATACACATTATTCGAAAATACCTGTTATTTTGTTGATTTGTTTGTTCTGAGTTTTCTCTCGCTAAACCATTTCCACACACTGCCCAACTAACCATTCCGCAAATGACGTCAAAATCGGTGCGTGTTAAACCACATTTCTTAAAATGAATAATTGAATAATATGATTGTATAGCACATTAGCACAGAAAAAACAAAGCACTCACATGAAAAAATTCTTTGCCTACAAACGCGGACCATTGACAACGATGATGACAACAAAATGCCATCACTAAGCCGGCCACACGGCCTCCATATTCTGCAAAACGGTTTATACATCGCATCGATAAATCTATAATAAACAATGTAAACATTCTTAAACGCTATAATAAATTTGTATTAAATGTCGTAAATCAATGTAAATCAATACCTGTAGCATCACCACACAAGTGTTTCGTCACACAAATAATACTCCTGCTTGCTTTGATCACATCTACTTCATGTATTAATAAATCAGCGATGTCCACCTTAATCCGATGAATTGCGTGTTCTGCTTTGTCCACTTTGTTGTCGAATTTATGTCGGTGCGATGCTCTTTCGACGAGAAGAACTGAGCTACTACTTAAATCTTTGATTGCTTGAGACATCCAATAACTTAATTGACCTACAAACTTTGCATTTATCTATGATTTTGTTTATTTAAACTTTTTGGAAGTAAATCAAAATTTACCTTTGCCAGCTCCAAACTCAATATAGCATGTTTCCTCAGTAAACATTGACTTTTCTTGCAAAATGCCCAAAATACTTGAGACTTGAATCAAATGCTTCTTTGTTTTATCACCATATTCTGGTTTTTCAATCTCTTCTTTGACTGCATCAAAGGTCTTGAACAAAGGAACAATTATTCCTTCAATATATTCTATAACAAACAGACTCTATTCTCTGTAAGAAATAAATGATTATAAAGTAATAAATACCTGAATATATTTTATTTATCTTTACTATTAATACTTTGATATCATCAGTGGGAACAGAAGATAGTTGTCTTGAATTCACCACAAACTCTGTATTATTTGGCTCAACATCCCCTGAATTTACTCCTTTGAGAATATAAGGCTGGGATTGCGGTCTTGCATTGCAAATTTTCAAGTGTTTCTCCAACTTGTGTATAAAACAAGTGCTAAAAAAGCATGACATTTAGTGTATAATAATAAAAAATGACAAGAACTCACTGTTTATTATCTAATGGACATACAACTCTCAAAGTCTTGTCAGTACTGTTATCTTCATTACTATTATTCTTAATAAAGCTGACTTGTGGAATATGTTCTCCACAATATGTAAAACCAGCCCTTACCGTCATTTTACAGAATCGTTTCTTACGTTTAACAAAATGTTTGCACTGATTAGAAGTTGCATCACCATTTCTAACAGTTTGTTCAATAACTTCACTCATTTTGTGTTCAAATAAATGCAGAAAAAGGGAATTAAATTAGCAGCCAAATGCAACGAAAGCAACATAAAAGTTTGTGGTTATGTTCATTGCAATCCTTTCAATGATTTCAAATGTCTGTTTTTGGTTATACTTTATTCAATATTATTAAAATAAGCATTAATCAATAATAATTTATATTTGAATAATGCTATAATGCAATTATAAATGCAGACAACATTTAAATATTGACTTTCACAAGTGTTAAATTTAAAATAGAATTAAAGTATAATGGTTTGTATCGCAACATTCGCTAGATTGTTTTGTCTTTATCACAACTTGGGCAATTTCAGTTGTCTAAATAAATGTAAATAAACAAATTTCGTGTATCGTCGATTGCGTGCACGAAGTGTAATAAATAATAAGTGACGAGGTAAAATTTATTACCATAAAAAACAAATTTCACCATGTTCATTGGGTTGCCACTATTCGCAATCCTCCTTTCTGCACACCACCCGGTAACACCGTTTTTAAAAGATCCCGGTGTAACCTTAAACTTCTTCCATCGTCTTCTCGACCGACTTGTCGGCACGTCGCGTGCCGCAGCCTTTATCAAACACTATAATTTGTGTTCAATCAGTTCCCATAAAAACTGAGTCTCCATTATTTGTGCTTCGATAAATCACTAATCCTTGGGTGACGTGCTGCATTCAAGCAGCTTAAAACAAGACGGCAAATGCCACTGTAGTTTCAGTGTTGAGTCGATCGCGCTGGATTCAGGCACGACAGTCAAGAGGCGCTCCTCGTTGTAATCAGTTAGCATACATTTCGGAATAGATTAGATATGCATTCGTTTGCATTCCTAGCGGCTTTTGTAACAGTTTTCTGTGTGGGCACGAGTTTTGCAGATGATGGCGATATGTACACGATTAAATACACTGCAGATAATTTTGATGAAGAAATTGGAAGGACAAATCATTTTGTGATGTTTTATGCACCATGGTAAGTTAATTTTTACTAGCATTTTGGCGAAGTCATATTTTGTAGTATTTTATGACTTAGAGAGGAGGAAATTACTTGGCAGTATTAATTTGTGGAGGTAACATATAATTATGTATTCTGAGAACATGAATTGGGGGACAATTGTTTATCATGTAGTCAAAATTACCAATTTTTTTGAAAATTTGGTTGACATGAAGTTCTCCTGATAACAGTATGAATCCATAACTTTAAATTTCGTCATTATATATGCAATTTCATGGAACAACAATTGGTTCAAACTATCATAACCAACAATCAAACAATAGTTTTTTATATTTAATGTAAGTATTCTCCTTGACAAGATAATATAAATTTACCAATTATTAGGTGTGGACACTGCAAACGTCTTCATCCAATATGGGAAGAACTTGCTGAAATGCTCAACCAGGAAGAAAGCAATGTAAAAATTGCAAAGGTTGATTGTACCACAGATGGGGACATTTGTAATGCACAGGATGTTACTGGTTACCCAACTCTGAAGTTTTTCAAGTTGGGAAGTGAAGAAAGTATCAAATTCAAAGGAACGCGTGATTTGCCTTCACTCACAGATTTCATCACTGAACAGATTAGTCTGGTATGTACTAAATTTAAAATCTATTTCAGAAAAGATATTTAGATTTTAATTTTGATGTTATTTTTAGACCTTTGGCGGCGAAGAAGCTAAATTACCTGTGGAATCTGGGCTAACTGAGTTGACAGAAGATACATTCGAAAAGCACGTCGCCAGCGGTAAACACTTTGTCAAGTTCTATGCTCCGTGGTGTGGACATTGTCAGGTACTTAATCTTCATTGATTCGTTTAATACTGATCGACGTGAAGCGAGTTAATTTTACCTACATCCTTTTTATTTAAGATGCTACGTGGCAATAGATTAATATGAAATTTGTTGTATTTTTGTTTCAATAGAGATTGGCATCAACTTGGGACGATCTTGGCAAAAACTTGGAAAGTGTAAACAATGTATACGTTTCCAAAATTGACTGCACACAACACAAGAGTGTCTGCAACCAATTTGACATCAAGGGATATCCTACTTTGTTATGGATTGAAGATGGTCGCAAGGTATATACAAATTAATATTTAAAAAAAATCGGATATTGAAGAGTTTTATTTCAGATTGAAAAATACCAGGGTCAACGTGGTATGGACGATCTCGTCAGTTATGCTAAGAAAATGTCTGGTGGATCTTCCCAACCTGAAGCTAAAGCCGCCGCTGATGAAGCTGTCGACAAGGAAGACGCGTCGAATGTCATTACTCTCTCCGGAGAGAACTTTGAACAAGGCGTTGCTACTGGATTCACTTTTGTTAAATTCTTCGCACCCTGGTGCGGACATTGCAAACGTCTCGCACCAACTTGGGATGAACTTGGCAAGAAATTTATTGGACACCCAGATGTGGATATTGTCAAAGTTGACTGTACTCTAGAGTACAACAAAGAATTATGCAATGAGCAAGAAGTTGAGGGGTTCCCTTCAGTTTTCCTCTTTAAGAATGGAAAACGTATTTCCGAGTACAACGGAAACCGCAGCCTACAAGATTTATATGATTTTGTTCAACAGCACTTAGGGTCACATGATGAATTGTAAACATCACTCTTAATATTTTTTGAAAGAAGAGAATGAAGTGTCACAATATGACCATAGATTGCATTTTAAACCGTTTTCCATCCAATTGAGCGTTCCAACTATGCGGGAACAATGTGAAGCATTATTAGGTGTGAATGTAACAATTTTTTAAATGTCAATTGTTTGTCGAGTCAAGTATACGTCGCATTCGTCGACGAAATAAACCATTTTATATGAACAATTTTCATCCCCACTTCAATGTGCGGTATAAATGAAGTTCATACGGTGCAACGTGAAATGAAAATCGCATCGGGGTTGACCCACTTACCTCCTTAAACCCGATTACATTTGCCTAGGGTCGTGATACAAGACAGGATCGATAACAGTAGGCGGTTTTTGATGCGCAAGCGCTGCTGTATTATGGGAATGTTGGTTGCATATGTTGCGATCGCACCGCATGTTTTTGTTCTTCGCTGCGACTGCAAGTGAGCAATCAGCTGGTGGTGGCAGCGCGAGTGCAGAGAAAATAAATAAATTTATTTTCTTATTCTGGTAGTTCTGGTGTATCTGGGTAGAATTTATTTAAATCATGGCGTGTAGGAATCTTATCACCTTATTGGGTTATGAGGACGAGCCTGTCTCCGAGAAAAACAAAACGCTGGCGAATTTTTCAACGAACAAAGTGGGAGGCAGACCTGTAAGTACAAGATTGTTTATAGTGAAACGAATTTTATTCGCAAATGCGATATATTGGACATGTCATATTCGTTTAAAAAAAAAGTTTCTGAAAACAAAAGCGGCGTTGGAGGAGCTGGGATTTGAACCCAGGACTTTCAGCATGCGAAGCAGACACTCTACCACTGAGTTACACCCCCGATGAAGGAAGATCCGTATAACAGACATATAAAGCGGAAATTCTTAAAACATCTGAAGATCGTTAACTAATGCCGAAATGCAAAAGTGAACAACTTACTTTATTATCTTTCCAGGACTCAACACTTGATTATGCTCAAATCGACGCACCAAAATGTCCACTTTGTCAACTACCGCGTCTTCTAGTTGTCCAAGTATACGCACCTATTGAAAACTCGATGTATCACCGCACCCTCTATGTTTTCGCGTGCGTGAATCCAAATTGTTGGAATCAAAGTGAAAGGTACTCATACCAATCCAGTACAGACTATAAATTATTATTAAAATTTATTATCTTGTAGCTGGACATGTCTACGAGCTCAATCTTTAGACTCAACCACTAAAGATATTACCGCAATTTCAACAGAAGTCAAAATGAAAACTACTGACTGGTGCGCAGACGCAGATGATTGGGACGACGATAATTCAAATATCGAAGAAAATGGAAATGTTGTGAGCAAATCAGATGATGACGATGAAAGCGCAAGTCTGGATGATTCAATTCGAATTGGTTTGGAGCTGATGGGTGTCGATGATAATGATAAAAATGCGAATGGCTGTGCAGAAGCTCAAGGTAAGAATATTAACATTTTCAGTAGTACGTCATCTTAGAAATGTGGATGTTACTGAACTAGACTAGCATTATTAATTTGCATGAGTTTTTACATTATTAATTATTTGTGGATTATTCTTTTAAACAACTGTTAACGTATATTTTCTTTAATTGTAACATATTTTGTTCACAAAAAGTGGCACATTCTAAAAAATTCACAAAAACAAAATATTATTTTAATTATCTACTTGTTTGACTAGCTACATATTATTGGTAACATTTATTTAATCATTCCGTTTTCTTCCAACATACTTCTACGACTTTTTCATGAGAAAATGTGATACATTTTCATAAGTGACAAACGTTAACATAGTAGCTGGCATCACTCTCAACAAATTCGTTCCTAATCCTTTATAAAACCCTCTCCACCCTTCAAAGACCCATGTTTCTTTTATACAAGAACTTGCACTCCGATACTCCATATGTTGATTCTGTAACCTGACCCTTATCACCTGGTAGGGATAAGTTGTTGCTGCTGCAATAAATTTTGAAAATGCAGCAAAACATAAATATTCTGCAGTACCTAATTTTGTTGTAATAGCTGTGCCCTTATACTTATTATATTGATTCTTCATTTCTTCATAAGCCATAAACTGCATTGCTCCATGTGATACACCAAAAATTCCTGGTGTTAAACCTTTGTAATATCCTCTAATGCCTTCAGTTTGGTATATCTTGCCTAAAGCATCAGTCATTCCACTGTATCTCTCTCTAGGTGAAGTATACTGTAAACATAGACGCGTTTTGACTACCCAAATAGGGTTTGTTATTAATAATGTCATTAAACCAGCTTCAGAGGCAGCAACAAGATGTTGCTCTGGTCGTAGTGGTGCTTGGAGATTTCCATTCTGAGTACAAGTCTTTATTGTATTGTAGAAGAGGAAGTATAAGCCCCATGAAGCACCAGCACCCCATAGATTAGGAACAACACCCTTGTACAATCCTGAATATCCTTCGTATTTTACAATTGACTTGTATGCGTCAATAATTCCATTGTAGCCGGGTGTTTTCGACCGGCCGTCGTTGACTGCCAGGCGAATTTTGATGACGTCCAATGGATGTAAGCACAAGGTTGATACTAACCCTCCGGAGAGGCCGGCAACTAAGTGTTCGTATCGTGCGTGTCGTAAGAATGCGAATGTTTCGCTCTGTGCGGTTCTAGCTTCTTTCAAAGTTGACATCATGTCATTTTCAGATTCTAAAAAACACATTGGGTTAAAAGAGTTTAACGCTGTCTTGCTATTTCGTTATGGATTAGATGTTTGTTACATGTATCTTTTATTTGGTATTGTAACTATTGCAATTATCGCAACGTTAAATGTGGTCTGATAAACCCTCCTCAAGGCTGCGCACATGATACTCAGGCAATGGATTTAAAATTTGAGGTTGGAATCAATTTTAAATGTATCGTACAGGATGTTACACAAACGCAAAATATTTAAGAAATCATTAAAATATTTTTAATTCAAATGTTTTTTTTTATCTGCAGGTGGTGCGGTTGGAACAATTCAGTCTCCAACTGCAAGCGCTGAAATTGAAGGAGCTGAAGGTGAAGCAGTTTGTATTGATACTCCAACGTATCCTCAACGTGATTTAACCGCAATAATGAATGACACAGCTATTTTACCACAAGAAATATTCCAATCCAAAGCTGCTCCGCAGTTTCAGTCATTCTTTATGAGTGTTTATGAAGAATCGGAACCTCAAAGGAACTTTGTAGACCGTCATGTCCGTGAATTGTTGCAAGAATACCAAGCTAATAATGACGATATTCATTTCTCTGGAAGTGGGGCTAAGATGCCTGGTAATTCTGGTGCAGAGTTAACCTTGGAAAAGTATGAGAAAGCGAATCCTGCTCATGGTGATAAGATGTTTCATTATTTTCTCACGAAGATTCGAGAGAATCCTGGACATTTTCTGCGGTTAGTTATTTTAAATTATATCTCGTTAAATATACATATGAATTTCGTTATCTATCTGTTTAGGTATTGTCGGGGTGCTAATGGTCTTTTATTATATCCTCTACAAGAATCTCCTTCCTCGCTCGCAAGAAAATGCAAACACTGTCAATGTGAAATGGTCTTCGAGTTTCAACTCTTGCCGACGTTAATTCCTCTGTTGAGACTTACTGGAGATCCAACTGACGCTACCCGATTGGAATTCGGCAATGTCTTAGTTTTCACCTGCAGTAAAAGCTGTTGGATTGCGGATGGCTTCATGAGGCAGGAGTGCGTTATAGTCCAAACAGAGAAAATCTAATTAATTAATTCTGCCGCGTAGGCTGGTAACTTTGTAATTTCATCGCTTACTATACACTTTTCTGCTGTATTTAAATGTCAATATCTCTTACATGAAAGTTATACCGATTTTATCTAATTTTTGCGAATGTTATCTTGCTCATTCTGTGAGTAATGTCATACTTTTGTCTCTACTTTGATTGCCTTGGTGTGATAATATTAGTCTGTATATTGTAAAACAGTTGCTTCTGCATTTTGAAGTGATTTTTAGCAAGTATATCACGAGCCAGCTATCTTTGTAAACATTTATAACAGACTCAATTAATAAATGTGAGCTATGTTAGAAATTGATATTGTTTCATTGTTGCGTTAAAATCTGTCAATTCAATGGGTTTTCAAATTTGAGGTGGTTTATTCGAACAACAAGAAAATTGCAAGAAAAGATTCGTCCGGAATGTTGGAGATGATGAATGTAGTAGAAGTTGGGAAGTATTTGATATAGCAGTACTGATGAAATCCAAATGAATCAAAGGAACCGCTCGAACTTGATCTATTTGTATGTTGAGGCTTTATAAACCGTAATCACACATCACGACACCCTCCGGCAACCAGTATAAAAGTGTCAGATTAATGATTTTTAAACCACATTAACGCTGGTGGCATGAGAGCTCAGTTCAGTTGTAATAGTGGTTAATTTGGGATCCAACTGAAAAATGACATTCAATTTTCTTCCATAAATATAAAAAAGTAAGTAGTATGTTGTTCTCTGTTAGCATAAAAATCTATATTATTCAGATTTGTAATTATTATTCTCGAATATTTACTTAAGCACAAATCAAATTGTGAATAGCGTCATCCTGGAAATGATGTCTACGAAGATTGTCTACGAAGATTGTCTACGATAATAAATTGGTGCTGTTTTCGAATACATTTAATATTTCTATATTTCACAATTTTTAAATATAGTTTTTCACATATACATATATTATTTTATTCTCTTCTTTGGATTTCCTGTTTGTTTCGGTATGTGTTTACAGTGTCGTGTTGCGTACGTGTATCATGTTACATTTGTTGAACATTCGCAATCTTCCTTTCTTCCTGTCGCAAATGTTCAAATGATTACTCATCGGTCGCAATTGTATCACTTGATCGCTTACAATTATCTTCTTTAAGTTTATAATTAATATTTATGTATATTTATTTATGTAATAGTTCTTCATCATGATAGTAGCTAAACTTTACTTTTATATAATTAGAAAGTAGTACTTGTTTGCCTTTGTTCCTTTTCCTCTGTTGCAGTGTTTCTTCCCTTCCATGGTGATCATCAAGGTTGCAAATGCAGTTGTTGTCCTCGATGGCATCATATGTTTAATCGTAAGTTAATAATTATAATGTATATTATGAATTTCTCTTCAAAAGTACGTGCATCGTTCGCAAATCGCTCAGCGATGTAATTATTCCAATCCTCTTGCGGAACCTCCTATCATCCACACGGCGCTCATTATAGTCCCGGCAACGTTTCAAACTGAATTGATAAATATTGTTTGTACGCACCACCATTAATCTGGGGAATATAAACAATGCACGTTTTGCAGGAGTACAATGTACGCAGGACGATAAAGGATTCAAGCTCCGGACGCGCATGCGCAAGCAGGGTTGGAACTGAGCCCCTTACTCCTCCGAGCGATTTAACAGCGACTCTGGCGACGGACTGCGCGCTTCCGGTTTGGGCGGAAATCCGTCGCCGCCGTCTGAGATCGACAGCCAATATATAAAATTGAACGCATTGCGTTCTCCTCAAGCACCCTCTGCCAATTGCTGCCGTCCGATGGTTATTTACGCATACCATAGATGTTCTAATTTGATACAATGTTACATTATTATGAGTTTTCTTCAATTCAAGTACCACATTGTTGGAAAAATATCCGTCGAAATATTGTGCGATAATTGCCTCATCACTTATACAGTTTTCTTCTTCTTTCCACGTGTCGCCACAAGTTGTCACCTCCTCGAAATGAATAAAAAATCACAAATATTCGTGCTAAACATGCACGTACAACAAACAAACACCTTCGCTCTACCCTTATCACGATGCTTGGTTCATCGCCTTAGTTCCACTGTCCTCCCTCTTCCAAATCGATTCCTTCGCAACAAACAGAAATTATCGTAATTACGTATGCAAGTAAAAATGTGCAAATAATTCTAAGGAGCGGGCCCATCGGGCACCACAAGGACATCCTCTCACTCATACACTCATTTTATAATCATAAGGACTCAATATAATATTATATAGATAAATCTTTGGCTATTTGGCCGCTTTGTGTTTTGTTTCTTCACCAAGTTGCATCGTGTTACGTTTTGCTTTCTTTTGTCACTTAATGCAAGTTGAATATATAGAATATAAATCTCTTAAACGTTAAATAAATATTTACACATAAAATAATATGCAGCTGGCGGCAGTGGGAGCGATGTGTGGCACCCAGCGAAGACCCCACATCCACTCACCCCACACGCTCGCTAACAATCTGAATAGTTGCAATTAATAACAGCTAAAAGTTGGCGCCTTGTCTCTTACATGTTTTCATACAAAAATCGAAAACTTTTGTGGAAATTTTCCATACGCGTAACGTAATTACCATTACAGTTTTTCTTTCTAAGATTCGATATTCACTTGTTAAGTAATTAGTAAATAGAATGGGCGTGTGGCAAATGTATGAATCAAGTGTGTCGATTGATGTCTATCAACTAAACTAAACCAGGTTTTTCCCCATCGTAGTGATCCTGTTGCGGCATCTACGAATGAAATAAAATGCGCTGAGTGTGCATCTCTTTGCTTGCGGCCCTCCAGCCTTAGAACGTGGTGTTGTTGGGGTCCGTTGGCGATTCGCCGTCATTCGACGGCAATGGCGCCAGATGTGCCCCAGGTGAGACGAGCATTGTGGGTTCGGTGTTGCGCCGCTTCATCTTACCCTTCATCTTCTTGAGCATCGTCGCCTGAGGAGTCAGCCGCCGGAAGAAATAGATTGATACAGGGTTATATATGTTGTGTGGTACAGCAGTGAAGAATTCAAAACATGAGCAGCAATTAGATACAGAACAAATGAAGAATGTTACGCATGCTGCTGAATACTGAATAGAATCGACACACTAGTTTAGTAATCTGCTAAATCACTAATGTACTCTTAATTGAAACCAGCTTAAATCATTAGCAATTGTTTTTGTTAGTTCATCGGCTTTTTTCCAGTTTTTTCTTGTAGGTTGGTATGAGAAATCATAGTATGTTGGCGAACATAACAGCTAAACGAGATCCTACAATCGATTTCCGAATCGATTCACACGATTTGACTAATCGTCAGTGCTCTTGCCCCCCTCCCCGTTGGCGGGCAGTATGCTGGGCTCAGTGGGCCGACGCTTGAACTTGTTTTTCTTGAGCATCGTCGCCTGGGCAACAAGAGAAAAAACCAGACGTCAGATACAAGAGAACACGCAAGCGAGGCAAAACAGCGACAGTGAGGGTATTAATATCATAGGAACTAGGTGGAAAACATCAAGAACATATGGCAGCAACCGAAATGTGAAATGGAGTAAAGGGGGTAATGTGGAAAGCTCGAGACATGAGAGAACAAGACGAAGGGAACAAATCCAGAGAGTGGGAAGGAAGAATTGAGTTGTTAGTATTTGATTAAACGTCATGCAATTATGTATTTGTTTCATGTTTGTTTTTGCCATCTGTTACAAGAATGTAGATAACGCGCTTTCTCTCTCTTTCTCTCATACGCTGTCTTTTGATTGGCCTTGCATATCACTCTAGACACTAGTGCGTTTGTGCATTGAACTTGCATTCAGTGCGTTTGTTTCTAAAGTCAACAAGTCAAGCGAATTTACATTAGTTTTCAATTGAAATTTGTACAAAATAGACGCCATTTTGAGTGCCCATCCGCCGGGGTTGCGCAGGGGGGCAGCTTGAAATCGCTCATCATCAAATTCAGCGTAATAGCAAAGAATTCACAAACTTCTAGTTCTATGTAAATTTCAATCAAGCCAACACAATGAAAATTTCACACAACCTTTTAGATATAAAGTTCGAATTAAAGTGAACACATGCCAAATTGATAAATGCCAAAAATTAGTGAACACGCACGCAAATTGCAAATTATTCACAAATTGAGTGAATGCCTAATAATCGACTGCTAGCTTTCGAACTACCGCTACGATTCATATGAGAGAGACAGAGACAGAAAACTACTAAATCAACAAGAACAAATCATAATACACTACAGATATGAATTAGAACAACTACGAATGAATGGT
The DNA here is from genome assembly GCA_027575565.1 of Diploeciton nevermanni. Lineage (NCBI taxonomy): Eukaryota > Metazoa > Arthropoda > Insecta > Coleoptera > Staphylinidae > Diploeciton > Diploeciton nevermanni. The sequence continues at coordinate 2,702,355 of JAODIE010000011.1, forward strand.
TAGATTAAAGATTGTAACTAGGACTATGATATTAAAAAAATGATGAGAGAATGATATTACCTTGAGTGCTGATTTCAGAACGACAACGTCGCAAGGACTCTGAACCCATGGTTCGCCATCAACTTGTACCGGTATATCCGAATGGAGATGAATTTTGATGTGTCCACCCTTCAAAAGTATTTATTAAACATCTCTCAACTGTTAACCACACTAAATTGTGTTGCTTACTTGTGCAATTCTCATTGCTGACCTCATCCCCGACTGAATCTGTCCCAAGTGAACCACACCAGTAACCCCCACCACCTCCAGCATTCCATCCCAATGATTGGGCTTTGAGAACTGATCCTCTTTCTCAGGTCCCCATGGATTCGCACCCGATCCCCAGCTCAAAATATTGAGGATGATGATACCCTCAACTTGAGGTAGCTCCACCAACTTGCCATCCACCTCCAGGCGCACCTCTTTGTGCAAGTCCTTGCACATTTTGGGCCCCACCATTTTACGCAGGCCCATTTTCACATAGACCCCTTTGTTATGCAGACGCGAGTTGAATTTGTTTGGATTCTCCTCGCGAGCATTGTGGAAGTCGAGGCAAAGGTCCGCATCAATTCCAATGCCAAAGTAGTTGTTCATGACGAAGATCTGAGAGTTGTCCTCTGAGGTGGATACGGCCACTGTTAAAAGAACAAAGACTGGTTTAGCCAAAATGTGGCATGTTTTGGCACTAAAGCGAGAGTGACGTGGAAGCGCATTTTTTACAGAGCATAACCAAGAAAATGTTTATAATTATCTTATTTGATTGGATTTGGTGCATTTAATTTACAGGAATACAGTTTCTGCTTGGTTATGCCATTGATGTTGACGTGATGGCAACTAAATACATTCATTAAGTATACTGTTTTACCTACTTTTTCTGAAAGCTTTTTTTTTTAATTCAGTTTTTCATCTGTGCTTGTTATACCAAATTTGTTTGAGCTCAACTTTCTTGTTTAGTTTATTACTTTATAGAATTACGCATTAGTTGTCTACAAAATTAAAATCAATCAATTTCTTCAATTTGTATTCGGTCGAAAATGAACATAATGTTGTTTTGCCGTATTCGTCATAACTACAAAATCGAGAAGCGGACGCATTCATCGCAGACAGTTCAAGATAACAAATGACCGTCAACAATGAAGGACATTAAACGCAATCTTCTTTAAACATCTGCTACAAATTCAGGAGTTTCAAATTCAAATCACAAGAGCTTTAATAAGAAATGACCAAAGTTCGATTCTAAAATACGAATAGGATGATGATCTCTAATAAATCTGAATTAATAAATGAGCCTACGATAAATGCGTCCCCTTGCCTACCATGCACAAAACATAGCGAAACAAACATTTAATCAATTCTTTAAATAGCAACGGAATGATAGCGCTGCCAATATTACAAACAATTTATTAATTATATGTCATGTTACCTTGTGGTTATCAATCCTCGCTAGAAATTAGATGGGTTAGCATTAGGTTTAGTAGTTAAGCAGATAGCTTGATTTAAAGCGGGCATTTTACGCGAGTGTGCTCGGTCGAGTTCAACAAAATGGCGGCTTGCGTGCGTGCGAGCGGGCGTCAGTGAATATATCCAAAATGTCCTGCTTTCGAAAAAAGTAGGTCTCAAACACCTACATACAAAACGTGCTTGAACTACGTTCACAACCGCAAGTCCGAGCTCAGCCTCGATATTTGAAGAGAGTGATGATATCACTCTATCAATTGATAGAGTATCAAATGTATGTATGACATTCTGGGCATTCAACTGTTTCACTGACAATTAGCATCACCAGGTGTGATTGCTATTCACATTCACATTTCCAACTTTGTTCAATCAATAATGCTAATCTTGCAAGAATGTGGGTGCGCAAGTAACGTTTGTCATTGACGCTAGGCTTGACGGCGAGTGCAACTAATGCTCAAGACACAAGAACAAAACGGCCGCCCGTGCGTCAATTACAATGTTGTTTACGAGTATTGAAAAATGTGGTAAATTGTTATTGGACAGAGTGTGGTCGCAAATGTATGCATTATGTGTTTCGTGAGTGTGGCGTCTCATCGCCGGTGTTATTGGCGGCTGTAGGGCGGCGGGCATCGGCGGCAGGTAGTTAGATTTACAGCAAAACAACATCGACAATGTACTCGTATATATAGATATATACACATATTGATTGACCTGTTTTCTTAATTTGCTCATTGGTCACTTTCATTTTGGACAGTTTTTGCCTCTTCTTACCGGTGGAGTTGACCGGCTTGACACCGTCGTCCTGCTTGTCTTCCGGGTGAAACACTACCGTCCACCGGTCCAGCCGAATCTCCTCGGCGTCGATGACGTCGCGCAGCAGGTTCAGCGGGTCCTCACCGCCGGTGTAGCCCGGTCCCCAACGCAGAACCCGAGCGAGATCGTTACCTAAATGCCCCCCAAATTATAAATCACCGCAAAGCACCAGAATATGTACAGATTGAGTTCAGACATTGAGTTCAAGAGACTGTAAGTGGCTTTGAAATAAGGTTAAGCACCTCGAGTTTATGTTACGCTAGGTTACCATTAATGGACGATGTATTACCTGTGCCAAGTGGAACAATGGCGCATGCTGGCGATGAGCACTGCGAGTCCTGCCCGACGTTGTCAAGACACTGCAGCACCCAACCGATGGTACCATCACCTCCACACACCAAAATCTTATAGTTCTGAATGTTGCGAAACACGTACAGACCCGGCAGTGGGCCGCCATTATCCAGATCAAACACCTGATAGGGATTCAGCAGCTTCCGGAAGCTAGATACCAACTCTGAGCCTTGACAGCCTCCCGACTTCACATTGACGAAGACCAGCAGTGGCTGGACACCAACCGGGACCATTGATGGTTCAATATTTGGCAACAACATGACTGAAACCATCACACACGCAATTAAACTCACACACCTCATAACATATAAGAATATCACTCTAACCTAATAAGTGTTTATCCTCATGAGTAGATTCACGTAGCGCATAAAGCGCACGGACAGCTTTGTCAGAGTCCTCATAGATGATGACCATAGACCCATACTCATAGTAGATGGGCCCAATAGAGGAAAATTTGTTCTCTTTGCCGAGGAGATCAGTGAGGATGTTCTCATACTGGCGCTCGGATAGATTTGGTGGAAGATTACCGACAAAAAGTGCCAGATTAGGACCGTGCGGATCTTGTTTCAACTGTAGATAGAACCGCATTAGTTCCATCTGTCGAATGCTGTCCTTCCCCAGTTGTTTCATTATCTCCCACGGTCGTTCATTCCACGAGAGTACGCGTTCCGTGACTCCGCGGTCAAGCAGCACTTCACTACAACGGTAGTCCTCACATTGGTATTCGTTGAGATCGAATTCCTTCAAAGCTTCGCGTATCAGATCGGCTACAGTGGTGCTGCCGTCCACAGGCACGGTGCAGAATGCCTGAGAGACTTGCAGCTTTCCAGGGTAAACCCGTACTTCACCTTTATCATTTTCGCCATCCCTAGGAAGAAAAACAAGTAGCGAATTCTCAATTGAGTCATGTTTTGACTAAGACGCTTACTTGAATCGTAGATATACTGCAGGTCGTTTTCCTTCCTTCCGTGTAAGATTCAAAATGGGCGTCGGATTTTGCAGACGCACCTCCTCAGATGAATACATATCAGTAAGGTGGAAGAAGTTCGGATCCTTAGTGATGTGAAAGGCTCGTAGTGCCTGAGTCAATACCTGTTTGAGTGGCGCCTGTCGTGACACAACAATCGTACGAAATATTCGCCGACGTGCCGAACAATTACCATCGTAGACTTTTATCACTTCTGTAGCAGAAGAACATAACCCCAATATTACCCCATCATGTTCCTTAAATTTGTAATCTTTCCTAGTCTAGGTTGTTATAATTCACGCCCACATAACAGCGTAGTAGAACCCTCCAAACAAAACCCATCACTCT
>JAODIE010000011.1:2706430-2744458 GCA_027575565.1 Diploeciton nevermanni
CTTTCCTAGTCTAGGTTGTTATAATTCACGCCCACATAACAGCGTAGTAGAACCCTCCAAACAAAACCCATCACTCTTCAACATCCCCGACTATCCACATTTGAATGCGAATAAATGCATTGCATCCAAACAAAACCAATCTACATTGTGCATGTTCCAGCCATGTTCTTCCAGCTTATAATCAAGTCCTAAATCTGATCTGCCACAGCAACATGGTGCAAAGCGAGGGGCTTGTTCGGATGCGCTGCATTGTAAACCAGCGAGGTTCCGGCTTGTCAAGCCGCCTGACAGGCCACTGACGACACAAAGATACCGCCGCTGTGCGTTTGTCCCAGCAAAAAGATGAAAAGCGCTCGCCACCTACCTTCGTCCCTGTCTTCCTTTTCTTTGTTCTGTTTATCGGTGCGGCTTTGTCCATGCGATTGATTCACGGGCGGATACTCCTCTTGGTCGCGATGTTTGGACGCGTCGCCTGAACTGAACTCTTCCGAAATACTTCGTGCTGCAATCAAAAACATCTCTCAATGATGCATCATCAACAGTATCTTGAGTTTCGTCAATTAACACAGAAAACAAGATCTGTTAGATCAACCAAACATTAGTATCGCAAAAAGTTATTCTAGAAAGATCTAAGGGATCATTTAAAAAACCACAGAGTATTGTCATAGTCATTATCTGTGATTGAAGTGCAAATCCAAACCGGTTAACTACCTCGTCGTTTATCATTTGTCAATCGTTTTTGCTTGTGATTGTAGGCATGATATAAGGGTGCGTTGAGACACACAAACAGAGAGAACATTCCTATTTTGGACGACATCTTGGTCACGCTCCCATTCGCGGCCATCGTGGTGGCAAGCTCTGGAGTCACATACCCGTCGACTGCAATAACATTCCTGATCTTTAAAACAAATGAAAGCAAGAACTGAACCGGAAACCTAAAATTACTTAGCCTAACCTTCTCTACACCTGAAAAGAACCCTACGTGACCCAATCACTAACTGTTTATTTGATTAGAATCGAAATACATACGTGATAAAGTCTCCTTCCGCCGAACCTGCACGCCAATGATAGCCTCCATGGGTACCTCAGTACGGGGTATGCTCACAGCGTGTGGCGGCAAGTAGATCGGTTCGAGGATACCAAACGTGCACTCAGCCGGCGTCGGCAGGTTCACATGGCAGGCGGCATGACAAGTCATGCCACACCATTCGCATCGATACCCGGAGAGACACTCGGACGTCCAGCATGTCTTCTTGCAGAGCGCGCACTTGGAGTTGCTCGGCAGATTGCCCTCGCGCCAGTGGTGCTGGTGGTGCACATATGACAGACTCTTGCCAGGTAGATACGTTGCGTTCTCCTTACAATCGGCTACCGCAAAGTCCTGGCAATCCGTGTGAACAAAGTACTCACATACTGAAGGAGACAAAAGTGCAATTAGTATTGTGGTATCTTGACGAAGAAATTAACATATTTAAGACTTACTTTCACAATGTATAGATTCACTATCATCCAATCGCTTCCGACACACGTTGCAGAATTTTCGCTTGTGATGGAACGGCTCCGACCAACAGTGAGCTACCGGGTTCTGTGAAATCAGCAAGCAAACATCAAGTAACCAAGATGGCGATGTCCAGCGGCGAGTATTTACACATTTAAAAAAAGAGTACTGTGTGTACCTTGATAAGGCTGGCGGCGATGCTGGAACAAGGAGACACCACGGTTTTCAAACAGCGGTCATGCACCACGAAGTTGCAAACTTGGAAAAAAAAAATAATAGATTTAGTGGTAACATCACTCAATTTGCAATTACAATGTAAACTTTTGTCAGAATTGATCCAGTGTGCAAAGGAAGGTAAATAAATGAAGATTCTAGGACATTGTGGAATGCTACAGAATATGGACAAGTTAAATGTAATTAAATATTTAATGAATAAATTAGTGCAAGAGTGGATGCTAAAACATTTCATATTGATTTCACTTTAAAATGAATATATATCAGATCTTAATCTCTGAAAGTGTAGCAATTGAACCACTGCTGTCGTTGATCCATAAAATTACACACCACCACAGCGTGGAGGCGGCATCGGTATTCGACGCGGTGAGAAGACGAGAGCATCGAGAGAGCGATAGTCGTCGTCGTATTGATCCACAGCGCGGCGGCGGGTTCGCTGCTTTTCGCACGTATTCCCCGCCGTCCCCACTACCTCCAACCAATTTCACAAATTTTAGCAACATTTTAACAATAAGCAAACCAATGCAATGGTTTCCTTTCCACCAGCCACCAACAACATCTGAAGCTTCTCTTAATAGCAATCTTTAACCCGACAATAAATGATGCAGAAAAGTATCTAGGTTGTTTCAACCGCAAAACTAGGAAATAATTAGCAGCGCAGTATTGTCACGATGGCGTTAATGATGGATATCATTATTTACGAGTAGTGCGAAGAGTGGCGAAGTGCCTCCTGTAAGTTTGCGCGGGAGTTTCAGCTCGAACAGCAGCAGCGCACCGCCAGCGGCAGGTAGAAGAGCACAGAACAGCAGTCACGCAATTAGCGGCGGCTACGCCTAAGGAGATTTCTAAAGTAGACTATTTCCAACGTGTTTGTTCAAAAATACGAGGGTTGTTAGAATAAACAAGCGGACGCAAAGTCATTGCAAAGCAATGCGCTCAAGCACACTCGTGAAAAACTATGTCTCGAATACAAGATACAAAGTGAAAAACCATAAAAATTACAAAAAGACCTATACGAAATTCCTCAATAAAGATTGTTTATTATTTTAACTTGGCAAAGTTGCCATTTTTATGGAATTTTCTGCAAGTCTAACTAAGATCACAGAAAGATATTAGATATTTTCCCCATTAGTAGATAATATCAAGTTTCTAGAAGTAACAACCTCACTAAAATGAATTAAAACGCTCTTAAACCTGACATTCCACCATTATATTATTTTTGATATTAAACTACTGCTGAGGCCATAAAAGAAACACCAAAAGACTCCAAAACCCCATAACCTGCCTGCCTACTACCATTTCCTATGGTAAAGTTAAAGTTGCGAAGTATAACGTTTCTAAGTCACATCGAAAATAATAATGAACTGAAATGATAATATGAAAATGAAAATAATAATAATGGGAATAATGAACTCAGCAGCAGATCTTTGCGGGAACAGACGGTGCACGGATAATATAAGCCAGCGATGAGCCAAAAATAAGCACCGCATAGCGTTTTATCTCCCAATATCCCGAAACATGTTACAACAATTCGTGCTATTTATAACGAATATCCTTTATCTACACGTTACATACACATCCAATCCATTCACGTGCAACAGGCTAAACCCCAAAAACAATTACTAACTTCGGTGCAACTGTAACCACTGGTACAGCGGCTTCACCAGATCGGATTGTTTCAGGCCCAAGATATTCTAGTGATGCTTAGAGAGAAATTTAGGTTAATACAGGTTAGTCTCAGTTAGCATTCGCCTTCATTTGCAGATGGATTTCGTCAGTGTTGACCTGAGGTCGACGACGTCATCGCAGTGACGTCAAGCAACGACGCGCACGCAAACCTGCCTCTGGCTGGCTCTCGGAGGCGGCGTGCGTATGTTGTATGGTGGGTTGCGCGCGTCCGTTTGACCCAATTCCGTGACGAACGCCACCATCACACGCGCCAAAGCCGACCTCACAGCGACGATGGCTGAGGGAATGCGTCGCATTTGTATGCATTCTTCATGCTTCGCATTCATTGCGACTCTCTTTCAGCTTCTAGCCCACACGCCCACCGTGTACAAAGCCATCCACTTGCCTAAACTAACCTGGAGACGGAGACAAAAAACAAAAATATTGCATTTATAATAAGGAAGCGAAATCGAAAGATGAGTAACAAAGTGCTGACAACCGGACGCACTCTCTCCAAAATAACCTAACCTAAGTCATGAACTAGCAACGAGAATCACATCATCATATCAAATTCAATATTTCAAAGTTAAATTTAATTCCAAACAGTTGAAATTGCAATTTATCAAGTTTGAATTGATGTGCAGCAGAGATGTGGATTGATTGGGATGAACACATCCCGGAAGTGGATGCTACACACCACACATGTCCAAGGGTGCCAGCGGGGCATAGGAGAAATGCACTAGCAGGGACACAGACAGCATGCCAGTGCTAAAAATAGCCCAACGAAAAGGTCATGGATAGTGTTCGATAGTTCCAGCTAAATTTAAGAAATGATTGTCTGGAACCACCGGAATTCAGTGGCGGCCACACTCAATCTAAATCACAATTCCGTGCCCACTCATTGCTATTATCAGCAAGTAATAGTTTTCGCAAAGGTAATGATATATGACTTGACAAAAAGGACGTCATAGTAGAGATTCTGCAAGTATGTTAATTTGGTTGCATAATCGCGCGTAAAAATAGCACAATGGTGTGTGCTAAGTAAGCTCCCGCGGTGCTTTCACCTTTTCCAAGTGAAATTGCTGCTTTTCAGCAGGCAGATCATCCATATTATGTGTAGTAAACTGTTTTCCTTTCATAGGATAAACGTGAGTAGAGATAGTGATGTCCTATGTAGCGCTTGGTTGAAAATAATTCGAGGGTTTAATATTTAACAGTTTAATATTTGTTTCGACTGAACAAAAATAATGTTTAAGACAGTGACAACGTGAGTTTGTTCTGAGTATGATTGTTATTGACGTCTATTAATAGTCCCCCAGTTGATTTAAATGACATCGGTGATGCTGAAGATGAAAGTTTCTAATCAAGATGCGGGCCTGAGATAGTCCAAGTAATGCTGGCAGGTCGAGAAAATGCAGGTGAAATGACGAACTGACGTCACTTGGAAGATGCCTGACAGCGGCGTGGACGGATTAGACAATGTACGAGAGAGAGAGAGAGAGAGAGCGGCGCGCCGTCGTCGTCGTCGTGGCTCGCGCGTGTATCCTAATTGTAGCATCGCACACACGCGACCGAGAATCGATGTGGCGGCGGCGTCGACGGATGCTGCTCTCTCGCGGCGCGGCCGCCATCTCCCTTCCGCCGTCTGCCACCCGCCTAAGCACGCGCAGCTGAAATTTCGGACGCGAGATGACTCGATACAGACAACATGGCGACAATAAACAATTGAAGACGGACGCACCAAATAACTAGTCGGATAACTGACAACTGTGTCTAGGGGATGTGATGAATATGATGAGGTCAGGAGTGGGTACCAGTGGATAGAAGGGGGTGTTGAGAATGTCCTTGAATCAGAGTGGCCGGTGTACCTTCGCAGATGAAGCCCTGTTGAATGAGGCCCCATAGCATGTCGCTGCAGTGGTGGCAGTAGGTGGGCTTGTGGAAGGTCTTCTTGCCGAAGCTGTGGCCATGCCCGTGGTAAGCGGGCGGCTGCTCCGTCAGGCCGGTGGCGGCGGCCACCGAAGCCATCGCTGCGACCCCGGGGGGGCGGTCGTCGGCGCACCGTGTGTCACCCACACATTCACCGCGCGCGGCACGCGCTGGGCGCACGCATCGTCTGCTCTCTCGGCTCGAGTCCGGAGGCGCTCGGCGGCTTCGCGTTGTCCTTCGCACTGGCGGCGGGCGTTGCGTGAGCGACGCGTGGAGTAGCGGTCGTCACGTTACATGCCTACGTGATCTCGAAGCCGTACGCGACCCGTACCATGTTCAAGTGGGTCGGCGGCAGCGGTGACAAACCGACCTAGTGGCCGCGGGCGCATTGCCCGACGTCGCCGCGGCGCGGGCGTTTCTGTTGCGGTCGGCTGCGGCAGCCTGCGTAGAGGCGCCTAATCATCACTGCTCCCCGGCCTGACGCTGTGTGCGCGCACTCACTCCTCCACTCACTCGCGCTGCCGCCCCGCGCGACGCGTCACCACAGGGTGGAGGCGGCGTTCCTCGGCGACGACGTGCTCGTGCTCTGCTGCTCGCCAGCGGCGGTGGCGGCTGTCGCGGTGCGTCCGTGCGGCAGGCCTGCCTCGAGTGCGTGCGTGCACCCGGCCAAACAAAGTGCAACGTACTGCCGTCGTCGGCTGCGAGGCTGTGCGGCGCGCGTGTGCGCCGTCGCGACGCGAACTCGATCGGGTTGCGCCGCCGCCGCCACCATGCGCGCCTTCGATCCGCGCGTCGTCCACCTGCGCGCGTCTGCTGCGTTCCGACCATCACCACAGCTCCCACACCGCCATCGTCTGCCATCTGAAAGCCGCAGCTCCAAACAAGAGAAACACTTGCTAAGCTTGTAAATATATTTGATTTGATTCGACAAATAATACTACGAGTGCAAATTACACTATGTCATGTCTGGAATTTTTCTTTGAGCATCAACTGTGTTAAATTAATATTAGTGCAGGAAATTCATTCATCATAACAACCATTGAAAAAGCCACCCCAATGATAACCAGGTTTCCCACTTAAGACAAATTATTTGAAATAGTTATCAATAACAAAAGATCATCTTAATACTATACCACATAATACAAACTATTTCTGGCATGCATTGGAGTGACTGTGACAATTCTAAGTATAAGCAGCTAGTTTTTGTTTCGTCCACATTCTCATCTTTCATCTTGTAAGCTTAGCCAAGACCATGATCCTCAAAAAATCCTTGTGGTGTTTCCTCCTGCAAGCACAAAACACGAAATGCATACAATACCCACCACAATGCGAACAGAACAAGTGAAACAATATTGGATAATTCTCAGTAACAACATAAGTTACGAGAATGGCTTCCAACGCGTAAAATTGAAACAACGTAATACTGCAAAGTCTGTGTTTGTGCTTGATTAAAACATAAGTTACTATAATTTAACTGACCTCATTTAGCAAAAAGTACAAAGATACGAGTACATGTGCGACCATCCCAACTTCTGATGTAAGAGTAACAACACAATTAGCTGAAGTAATCATTCTACGTTACATAATTCACTACAGTTGTTACAAGTTATTAACAAGATTACAATTCAACGACACTACATTATTTGTTAAAATACTCTCACCCTAAATGTTTACAATTCATTGTACGTTAGTATTCAAATATGAAAATAGTTTCAATAGACCTACAAGAAGATGGTAAATCCAAATCAATGAAGATCAATTCTCAGGCGAGTGCAATTATCACAATTAAAATATTGTAGTTAAGAAGACATTGTTTAAAGTCTGATTATGTAATAGATATCATAAGTTTGTCGTGCGTAGTTGGTGCTTGTTGTAGGTTGTTATAGCAGGCCAATGTCCCTGAGGGCACCCTCCATCGCCTCGTCCTGTATCGTGCGCCGCCATTTTAAACGTGACCAAGTGCAAGCAAATGGCGGAACACAGGAAACAGAAGAAAACAAGGCTAGATACAAGTACCAGCAGAATATCGCAACCGAATTTAAGACTACTAACAAATATTGCCAACATCAATACCCCAATTAAGAGCGAAAGAAATTTGATCCAAGATAACAAAAGGAACAAGTTTAATCACACGGAACTTAAATCCCTTTGGTAATCTTGTAACAAATTGATACACCAATCACCTTGAGAAAATAGCATCGCAAAAATGGAAGGAAATGAGAGTTGCGCATGCGTCGCACAACATTACAAATATGCAACGTGAAAGACAGTAAACTTACAATAAATATTGGATAAATTTACAGTAGGTAAAAATAACTCAGAAAAGATTTCAATATTTGCAACATATTAACAATATTATATCATTTACGTATTTTTGTACTTGATAAAATTTCAATTATAAACACCAACCATAAAACACATCTAGTTTCCAACTAAAGACTACTCATACTTATACTACAACCTAGAAGTACGCATAATATAATTAAACTTTCTTTGTTATATGCTAAAATGTTAATTATAGTTGTCAAATTTACAGTCCTGGTAACAGTAAGTGTGAGCAACGTTCTAGGAACTAAATTAGGAATTAACCGGAGAATCTCAAGGAGTCCATTACAATGATTAGTGACAGTATTAAGGTTTGTAAGGTGGGTTTAGTAGAAATGTTAAAATTTGTATTAATTGTTACATTGTGGGTTACTTTGTGTTTGGCAAGTTTGCTCACAGCCCAAACGCACTCAAGAAAAATCTACGTCTATTGGCACTTTGATTGATGTAGAAGTGTCAAGTTTGATTGTCTAACAATTTATGTCTTTGTCTATAAACGAAAATTTGATTAGCTTGTGCTCTCACATCACATAAGAAGATCAAACGTGAAGATTTCTTACCTTCCCGTAAAAGTTCTGATACAAAGCAGCAAAATTAAAGGAAAGAATGAGTTAAACTATTAGAAATTACAAATCAACACAAAAGTCAAATTGTTGACAAGAAACAGTACAATCTTGAGGCGGAAAACAAATGCCAAACAACGTAAAATTCAATTTAAAAAACTGAAAACAATTCGAGGTTCGACTGTTGATTATGACTTTGATCATAATCATCATTGAGTTTGAGCTTCAAATTTATTGTAATTGCCTAATTTTCGTACCTTTTTGAAGCCCAAACTTGTTTTTATGTCAGATTGTGTGTTTCAAGGCGTAATGCGTATGTATAAACATTATCAAGTTTAGACTTAATTTACACATAAATAGTGCTGACACAGTACATGAACAGGCAATGGTGCAAATTCGAAAATATCCAAATGACAATCAAGCACATACACAGATATCTTGTTCCCTTTTTTACAATAAAACACTGGAAAATATTCCGCAACTAATCGCAACACCGATTGAAAACGATGGAGTTGCAGGTGGAATTTTAAAACAAAGCGCAACACCAATGCATTGATAGTAAAATTATACATGACGTGGCGACCAATATTGTACACTACCAAAACGTAATACGGCTCACAGCTCAATGCAATTATCACCGTCACTAACCTCTTGTAGAAGATCCTGTGCGGCAATCGCCTTTAACACGTTTTTCTTGCTGGTCTCTTGAATCTCACCCCCCAGAAGAAGCTCATCAAGTATGAAGTAGGCTTTCTCAAAGTTGAAGATAATGTCTAATTCACAAACCTGATAGAGATGAACATACAAACCAACAAAACACATTTCAAAACATGTTGGAATATTAATGTGTTAGTAATAAAGAAAATTCATAACATACACTGCCAAAATACTTATCCAATAGCTCAACATAGCGATGGATAATCTCCAGTGTGAGCAGCTCATTGTCATCTTGTTCAATTGCACAGCAGAAGTATAAACTTGCATACCTAAGTGGAGGCAACATTTATGACAGTTTTGAAGACAATTCTTTTGCTAGTACTAGTCCTACCTCTTATAAACAATCTTTAAATCACGCCATTCCAGAAAACTGCACATTTTTGGTTTCCTTGCCAGAATCATTGTGATTAACTCGCGAGTTATCTTCTTCTTCAGTTTATCCGGGTGAGCGTTGTACCATTTTTGAAGTCTGAGCTTGCCTTGACGGCTGAATAACAGCATAAATTGCATCTGTAAAAAACAAAGGAAGGTACATATGAAAAACAAGTGAATCACCACAACCAAATTCAATTGCGGAGTTGTTCCGTAAGGGTATCTCAAATCGAAAAGCAATTTACTGTGAGTATTTACCATTGCATATAATTGAGTGATTAAAGTGATGTACCTAGTCGTTGATTATGAGGAATGAACTAATTAAACACGTAAACAAAATTATCACTGTACATACATCGCCCCAACAACTGTCACCCGAATTTGTTGAAATTATGGAGAGCTGGTTTCATGGTAGGCAACTTTATTCCTAGATTGAATATTTTTAAAAAAGAAAGATAATAAACAAACACAGATATAATATTAAAGAGTCCTCATTTATACTTAATTTATATTAGTATGTAAAATTTAATCTTGTTTGATTCATTATTTAAAATTTTTAAGATTAAAGTATGTATGAGGAATTGCATAGGTTAAGCTTGTGGCTAACGAATTCAATTCAAACTCTGTTTTATTGTTCTTTTTGCTTTTCTTGATTTTTGTTACTGCATTTTATAACCTAAAATGTTATTTACTACTTGATATTTTTAGAGATTTTCCCTTATATGGACATCACTCATAAAACAAGTAAATTAAAGCTTCAAAAGTATGTGTCCAAAGTTTCTTGAATTAAATTTCCTAATGTGATATCTAATTTTATCAGGAAAACTTTGTACCTGCCTAAACTAGCGGAAATGGTTTTATCAGATGTCAAAACATATTATGAAGAACATAAAACATGTATGTGTCAAAAGTAAAGCATATCTTGATTTCAGTGGTAATCTTAATATATAAAATCATCTATTCTCATTTCACAGTTAACCCTGAAATTTACCAACAACTTAATGCCATTTTCCCCGAGATATTAATACCATCACTCGACATTTTAGACAGATATAAATTCACCAAATACTCGATCCGCAGCAAAACACGTTCAATTTATAAACTAACATCGAGAACAGAACAATTTACACTCGCAGAAGACATAAATTACTGTTCATGTGATTATTTCAGTGAGAGAGTATTAAAAAACAGTGACGCCATTTTATGTCAGCATTTATTAGCCTTGAAAATGGCGGTTATTGTAGGTGCCATTAAAGAAGAGATTGTTTCAAATGCACAAATGCAGCAATTGTTATTAAATGATATTTATAATTGTAAATTTGTTTTCAAAGGATTTGATGACAATGATGTCGATAAAAGTAAATAAATGAGTCAAGCGAAGGGTCGATTTGCACCTTGACAGGAATGGATAAATTGTAGTCAAATGAAGAGACATTTGAATAAGTAAAATTAAAGGGAACAAAAGAAAACAGAAAATTAGTTACATATTAGAGGTTAGAAAAAGTAATTTAATTTAATTGATAATTTGATAAGGAAATATAATACCAAGTAGGTTTTGAACATTTTTAACATTTAACGCATTGTTACTTATAAATTGCAATCTGAACAATTGTAATCATTACACAAATTTTCTCTAGTGATTCCTTTGTATTCGTCATTAATATATATTGCTGAATAAATATTAATGGAAATACGTTTACCACCCTATACTGAACTTTTATTTGCTATTTTTGCCCATTCGCAATCCTCCCTTAGTTGATGGAAATGTAATGCAATGCGATGCTGCAAATGTAAATGTATTCATGCGTGTAAATTACCTTGTCATAGTGTTGGGATGTATGCGGACAATATAGAATTTTCCGATTTCCCACCACGCATGCGCCATGCCCAGCGTCAGGCGGGCGCGACTCCTAAGGACGCCAGGACACTGCCAGTCGTTCTGCCAGCGCGCAGCGCGTCGGCGACAATAGTTTTTCTACCCTTTCTAGTCACTACCAAATTTTGCGCATTTTAAGCATTTAACGCGTTTAAAGTGATGTTATACATTTGAAAACGACACAATATTGATCGTTGTTCACTAAAATAAAGACAAGGCTATGGAGGTAAACATGTTCAAAAAACGAGAAGCTGTTTTTAAAGTGGGTTTAACTAAAATTACTTTTAATACCACCGCTTGGAAATCAAATCAAGGAGAAATTAATATTCAGTGAGTAACACAACTTGTAAATAAATCAAAGAGATAAAGGTAAAGACCTCTTCCTTGCTCTTAATCAAGTAATTTAATCTCAGCCAGTGATAATTAGAATTTACCTTGAATTCATCTCGGCAAAAATCAATTGTGACGAACAACAATCGGAGGTGGACCTGCGACAGGACGGGGGACGCAAAATGCTCATTTATTATTCAGATTGCATCGTACCGATATTGATATAGGAGAATGTAGTCCATTGCGCAGGAACTACAACAATTAGTGAGTAAATTTGTTTATGTTTATGCTTGATCGCAGTGGATATTGTAATTTGTAGCTAGTTGTTTATTGGGCTAGAAATGGGAGTTTCATTGACGATCATCAAGGGTCGAGGGTATATATTAATTAGTAATATTGGAATGACTCAATGAGAATTTAAAGGTCGAAAAGAACATCTAGAAATAGAATATTGATATACTTAAAAGTAATTTATCAATCATTGAATTAAAGTGGGATGTTAGAAAGGATTTGGTTTTTGTTTTCGAGCCGAATTGACACTTTTCTCTAGATTCTGTATGCCTCAAAATTTGCATTGTTATTGTCAAAGCAATATAAACCTTATGTTATAACCTAATAATACAATAGCTTACACTTTCTCGACAGGTGCATTGGTTTTTTTGTTGTATTTTATTGGCTTTGTAATGCACAATTCTGCAGACTAAGCTTCTGTTAGTGAATAACATTTGTTACTCATCAATTCTGATCTTCTAATGGAAAGAATAGTAGATGATTCTACTAACAATAATACTGATGGATTAGCATTTCTTGATTTCTCTCCAAGCACAAAAGGGAGAAACTCTTGTTTTAAATAATTTGAATAAATTATACAAAACAATTAAACACAGAGACTTATTTTTGGTTTCTGAAATATTCTTATAGTTTTAAGATATTTACATAAAAAAGAAAGAGTGGGCATTGTAAAAGCAGAACATTTTATGGTGCTAAAATTGTTTTTTTACAAAATTAATAAATTTCTTCATTTTCCTTACAATTAAATTGTTTATAATGTTTTATCTACATAGCTAAATAAATAACGCAACTCTATCTTTTACTTCTATACTCAATTCTGTTCTAGTAGTTTCATTTGTTGAATGTTATTACAGCAAGTATAAGCAAAGCTTGATTTTATTGAAAATAGAATAAACTGAAACACGATCCTGTATAAAGCTAACCTGTATGCCAAGGGTGATCGCGAAGCCAATTTTGAAATCATCAAAAGAAATCATAACATCTCTGTTTATGTAAATCTAATTTAAACTAAATCAATATTGTTAATTAAGAGATTGTACTTATGTTATTTAAATTCTCCAGGACGTGAGTCAATTGCGACTCATTTTTCAAATAACCCCTGCTCAATGCCTCTCATCTTACAATCACTACTATACCATATACACAACTCGAAACTACTTACTATTTCTACACCATAGTTTGCGTATCAGTTTGTGGTAAGATTAATGCGCGGCAAATGCATGAACAGCGCCGGGATATTCCGATCAAAGGTCATGATTGCCATGCAAGGCACCAACGTTCGCGTCCCGTCGTCGATGAATTGTCGAGACCAGGAAATCGATTAATATTACAGGCTTCGTTAGTTGAATAAATGTGCTGTGGATTTGCTACTTTGACCGTACTGACGTAAGACTATGGTGGATATGTAAGGAATTAATTTACAGTGCGAGAATATAAATAATTTCAAGGCTCGCTAATTCAGTCTGACTGTAGCAATGATAACGAGGTGCATGTTCTGGGAATGCAGATTCAAATCCTGCTGAGATTAAATATATTATATACCCCTACAGAATTCATGATTCATGATAACTGCTAATTGACCTGGTAATTGATGCAGTGTGTTGGAATTGAGGTCCAGTACAATGTCGGTATTCGGCATGATTGCAGTACGCTCAAGAAAAATAATAATGACGCACCAAGTTAAGAAATAATACTGTAATAGCAAATTAAAGGCATTTGATTAATCTTGATTTTCTAAGTAAACAGGTTTTTCAAAATTTTTGAATTGTCCATCGTTTTTTTTTTTTTTTAATTTTGATTTTAATGTTTGAATTTTGGTTGGGCTTTGATAGATTGTCCCATAACTTCTATAATTATGGTTAGATCAGATACTGGAGAAATGTGTAAAAACGTAATTTATATATCTTTAATGGTTCTCAAGGTGAATCATTTGAAAAAGTACAGACACTGATATGAACGCATATTCCGATCAAATATACATTTGGAATGAAATGAAAGAATGATCACTCGATTAAGTATGAGTTGCCTGTCACTAGTATTCCAATTTTCCTGACGCATTTAGTTTTTGAGATAGAATTGTTTAGTCGAAAAATTGAAACTTGATTTTTACTGTTAAGCATTTGCTCGATAAACAAGGGTGTACTATGTAAATAAATAACATAATCTTATAAATTAGTTGAAACTTACAAGAGCAATACAGAAAATACATTCATGGGGCATTAAGAAAATTGTTTGTCTGATTTGTTGGTGCCTTGTAAAGAAAAGAGTTGACATTGAAATCAATTCAACCAATCACTGCCTTAATGCAAAAGAGTTGCATAAAATAATTAATTAAACCATACATTGTTTCTTTAAAGATGTGGAAAGTAAGTAAGTGAAGAGTAGGTGTTCAAATATTGAGTGCCTTTAAAACATCTAAGAACATTGCAAAGATAACGAAGAATAATGAAAGTTTGATCAATTTGAACATTTATATGAAGAATAACTAGTAGTTGTAAAATAATTTCGCTTTCTATTAGCTACATTTTATGTGGCCTTAAAGTAGAAATTTTAATAGTAGTTTAATAATAGTAGGTTTTTATGCTGCAAGAGTAATTCGGTAAGTGTGATTGAAAAGCAATTGGTGACTACAAATTACAAGACATAAAACAATCATTGAGACTTCATGTTGCATATAATGCTCAATGACGAATTTAGGTGAGGTTTATGTATATTTTTATCATTATCCGTAAGCATTTGTAAATAGCATAACTCATTGAAATGCTTTAATGTAAACTCTTTAAGAATTAAGAAATTATATTGAAATTGGAAGTTAAAACAAAAACAAAAGAAAACGAAAAAATAGGACAAAATACAATTGACATATTCTTCTGGCATTGCTGCTTCTGGATATCTTTGATATCTACGATTAGATCTAAAACAAACCACAAAGTAATGAGCTGGGTCATGATGAGATTTGTGTAGAGAAGTGGTGTAGTTGGCAGGATTTGAAGCCATGTCCTCCGAATATGCAATATTAGCCTTAGAGGTAAGAGTTGTCTATCTTTTCAGTGGTCCAGACTAAACACGTTGTTTAACCTGTAATGGCATGTAGTGGCTGTAGATTGTGCTGCCCTCTCTTGGTGAACATATTCATTGCTTGTAAGCTATCATTTATGGATGTTATTAGAAGTCTGACGTGTATTTCTTGGATTATATTTGAATAATTTTATATTGAGTTTTACTTTGTATGATATAATGACGTTTTAATTAGGAATCCACGCCATTTTATATAAACTTTAGGTTTAATATTAATCATTTCGTTCTCTTCGGATGGTCTCAATAAAAGTAAATATGTTATTTCTGTACTGCTGATCACTAGAGTATCTAAGATATTTAACATTTGGTGTCAACATTAAGTAAATAAGGGTTGTTTTGAGAATACTTTACGCTTCATCCTCTATGATTCCTCCGATGAAAAGCCGGAAAACTTTTATGGTTGCAACGTGAGGGATAAAAATACACCGCACGTGTCTTTAACCATTCACATATCTAACATTCACTAATGCTCGTAAATCAAGTGAAAAATAAATCGACTATTCCAATAAATTTCCATGCAGATGACCAAGTGACATATAGGTTTGTTTGTTGGTTAACGTAGCAGTTGGCGTAAGCAATGACTATGTGAGGAATCGATCCAAAAGTTTTTTTATAACCTAGCGTGAAAGCAAAGAAACCCTTAAAGTTCTCCACGGACCTTCATCACCACCTCGTGAGCTATTTATAGACATGTTTTTCTTCTAAACATATTGAAACAAGTTTACAACGTAAACTTACCAGCAGAAGCAAAATTGCTGCGTTAATCGAAAGAATTAATTCAAAATTACAACAATATTTAATTCACTTAGCAATAAATCTTTTTTTACAGATCAACTCGAAGATCTTCCTCCAACATCATCAACTGCACGAAGTGAACACTAAAAATGTGATGCAACCAATTCACTACCACCTATTAGCTGCTAGAGTGTGATCAAGTACAAGTTAGGATGACTCGCGACGGTGATATAACCACCATATTCAACCCTCGTCGTAATCGTACTCCGAGTGTTTTGATCACCGATGAGAATGCCTCGAGCGGAGCAAATCCTCCGGGTGGCACTGGTGGTGTTGTAACAACAACAGCTGGAGCTAATCCGACGAATACAGCGACTACGGCTGGAGGCGGTGGCTCTTCCGGTACAGTTAATGGGCCTTTTACACATGCCGATTCTGTGACAAGTAGTCAACCGGAAGCTGGAAGTAATGCAGCTGAACAACAGTCTCCTGCGACTCCAAGTGGACTTACGGCAAAGTACAAATCATGTTCGGATTCATTGTGTTCATCATCAGCGAGAAAAGTAAGTTGGGACGTAAAAAAGAAAGTTTTTATAAAACTGAAGCAGTGGGTGTGATGCGTTGGGAACGTGTATTGTTTTAATGTAAACAGGTTTGCGTATTAATAATGATTAATTCCGTATATGAGCAACTACAAAACAGTACAAAACAGCAACTAGCTTGTCATAAAATATACTTTCAATAATTTTTAGCTGTGTGAAGTTTTTATTTATACTTCTCGGATATTTCAAGCTGAAAAGGAATTACTTTTTTGTAATTCTATATTATAGGATAATATTTAAATTATTATAATATTTTATTTTTTGCCTTTTACATATTTCTACGAGTAATTGATAAAAATTATGATCAACAATTATGATGATGATCATCAAATTATTACCAATTCTTTTAAATATAGAAAATAAAATAGCGAGCAATTCGCAGCCATAAAAATGAATTTTCATGAATGTTTATGGTGAAATTATTGATTACATTCTTTTCTAAGCAAGCTAGAAAAGTTACGTTAAACAATATGCAATATTGAATATCATTAGCGCAACTACTTATTATTTTCGGACGTATTTTTATTTTGAAGCGTTTTGTGTTGAATTTCTGATTTAAATTCTTGGCGTTAATTGAAGGGTTTTCATTCAACAATTCACCCATTAAAGCATTATGATCACAGAATTGTTTTGGCATATTTTCGTTTAAGGACACATTGCTTCTGTTTCACTTATTTAGATTCAACGCGCTTAAGTGAACAATGCGCGTTGAAAATTGCGTGCTCTTCCGACTTCATTTGAAAGTCAAATGTCCCGCCATTCAGGCGATTGCGTGCAGAGAAATCCAGATTCATGCCCGATACGCACCGTCCCACTAACCGCCGCTTTGCTTTGTCCGTATTTGCAAGATTCAAAATTGGTCACACCCTCGATCAAACTAATGAAATGAAAGCACGAGCCTAATAATCGAAATATTCAAATGTTGTATAGTTGAAGCATTGCTGTACTTGTAGATATATTTCGGAATTTGGGTGACAGTATGTGTGACTGCTTCATGGGTGGGAGCTACGCATTGCATCAAATATCTCTACATTCAGAAGCCGGTCGATTACGAAGATACCATCATCGTGCCGCAGGAGGGAAATGGCGTCAACGTTACAGCCCTTCATAGACATTACGTATGTGAAACCAGTTTTATATTCTGATGACTAGACAATGTCTAAAGCATACAAGTATCCCTTGTCCAAAGTACAATCTAGTCTTGAACAATTTTGACTTAACCTATCTTAGTTATTATTTTTTTAAATTTCGATTTTAGTGTTTGATCACATTTTGGTTGCATTTGATATATTGTCCTATAACTTTCGTAATTATTATTGGATCGTTTAGTTGTCTTCAATTACAATTCGTAAATAGATACCGAAGAAATGTGTGAAAACGTGATTTGTTTATCTTTAAAGTGAGTTTTTGTGAAAAAGACCAGACGCTCTTTAGATAGAATTAGATAGAACTCGAAAAGTTAAAATTCGACTTTAACTCATTTATGTTAAGAATGGTGTGGTATTGCAGGTATTGCACCTGCTTCTCACCTAGGAGATCTGGGTTAAAGGGCTGTTAGAAACAATCTAAAACCCAATAACCCGTAGAAAGAAAAAAAGTCACGATAATAGTTTAATAATTTAACTCATTTACGCGACTCGCTCTGCGTTTTACTAGCAATGCTTAAAACCTTATCGCATTGCTTCAAACATGGTTTCATTTATTCTTTATCTTTTATATTTATAAATATTTGCTTAACAGCTCAGCCAGAACTCATCATTGCTCGCAGCATACAGAGACTACTAATTCAAACTGTTGCAATTTTTTTTCGACTAGTGTCGTATTAAGCAACAATAATATTATATTTTGTACGTATACAATCGCGCAATACAATCATACATATACAAGGCCATCGACCAACGGTCATTCAGCCATAGAAAAACAGTAATTAATGAAATAAAATACTTAGAATAATATGGTTTCCTTCAATCGGGTAGAAGTTTTCGAATGTGTGAAATTAGTGGTTCTTGAGGTCTTTCTGGAGAAGTCTTCTATGGATGTTAAAAGGTTGGGATGATTAGTTTTATTGTTAGCTCATTATGTCTCATTCCAATTGGTAATATTTCGGTTATTGGATACAAGTTTGTGTTTGACATGATGTTGTGTAATGAATTATTAGGATGTCTTAATTCGGAAATGATTCTAATTGCTTCTCGTTCGCAACAATGTATATTTGTTCAGTGTCTGCACTTTTTCACAAAAATTCACTTCGAGATCTTATAACTTTCGAACCATTAAAGAAAAACAAATTACGTTTACACATATTTCTTTGGTGTCTATTAATAAATAGTTGTTGAAGTCAGTTAAATGAACTAACAGTAATTACGGAAGTTATGGGACAATCTATCCAAATGCAATTAAAATTCGGTCAAATACTAAAATCAAAATTAAAAAAAAAATCTCAATCGGAAATTTGCTGTTCGACAGTGTAATTTATAACTGATTTACTGTCCTTGAAAACCGCTATAAATTAAGTACTTGCAAAATTAAGAGAAAAGTCAATTTCCAATTTTCTTAGATTTCCTACCACCGATGAAATTCAATACTTGACTAATTAATAATTTTGCAACCAATATCACATTACCACAGTCAGAAGCGGTGCTCATTAATATTGTAAAGCTATCGATTCCCACTTTCAACCTATTCCTACCCTATTATTTTCCTTCATACCAAAGACCCACACATTCCATCAAATTATTCATTCTAATATTTAGTCTTGTTTATATTTATCAGCACATTAATGATGTTATTTCGACAGAGTGCAAATTACAAAGCACCCTTTTTTACCACCTGGTTCGTTACAAATTGGACGATGTTGTTCTTTCCACTGTACTTCATCAGCCGCCTGGGGAGCAGGCGCTGCGAGTCGCCGGCGGATATTTTATCGGAAAGCGTGCGAGATTTTCGGGATAAGGGATTCACAGCAGGTTAGCAAACACTTCAATAAATATCAATTCCATGTAGAGACAGAGAACTGCAGAAGGCAAGCAAATTGGAGAGTTTCTGGGCGAAAGAATTTTAGTTGATTTGTTGCCTCTCTTTGCACGAATTTGAAGATCGAATGCTCTCTGAGTTCGGTTTTACTTGTAGGTCGTTTTCTTACAAGATGTTCACTCTTCTGCCTGCTGTGGGTTGGCACCAACTACATGTACATTCGTTCGCTGCATATTTTGCTCGCCACCGACGTGATGGCCCTTTTTGCGACGAACGTGTCCTTTGTCTACTTATTGTCTTGGGTTATTTTGCACGAGCAATTCGTCGGCATAAGGGTAAGATATTGTCAACTCGTATATAATTTAAGATAAATGGGTACGAACTACGAAATTTAGTAGTTAGTGGGCTTGGGGATTCGGTTTCTGCAACTACTGAGCGACCAGTGGTGGGAGGTCAAGTACGGTGTCGGTGTATGAGCAATGTGGTTGCAATACACTCACAAGTCACACACCACGACGGCCTGCACCCAAAAATTGGATATAAAAAGATTGAGATCAATGATGATGGTGTTTGAAACTTTTATTCCAAACATTCTCTGATGTTTTCGTGACTCTTTGTACGCGTAGGCAGGAAGCATTTCAATATCATACTTTTATTTCTGCTTTAGGCAGCCCAATTTTCAGACAAACGCTGAGCACTGAACACAGAACGTATTCCATCCTGGAATAATAATGCTAGTCACGTGAAGAACCGAATTTTAAATTGTTTCCCGGGGTGTAAAGAACCTAGTCAACTACAATAACAATCATTAAGAAGCAAATACGTACGGAGATCAGTTTTCTTGCCTGTTTAAATCACCTCGAGCAAAAATCCACTTTACCACATTTGTGGCTAGTTGCAGTTGGCTACATTAAAACACCTCCCTAATCTCCACGTTCACTAAAATCTTCGTATATCTTTCAGATTATGGCTGTGATAATGTGCGATACTGGAGTAGCCCTTCTTGCATACATGGATGGCATAACCGGGAGCCCAACTTTAGGCGGAGTTGTCCTGGCCACATCGGCTGCAGCCGGATCAGCCGTATACAAGGTGCTCTTCAAGAAAGTAATTGGCGATGCCACATACGGCCAGGTTGCGTTGTTCTTCTCATTGATTGGAATGCTAAATGCTGCGTTATTGTGGCCTCTGAGTTTAGCGCTGTTTTTGACTGGCGTTGAGACTCTACATTGGGAGAGGTTACCTTGGCCTGCGCTCTTAGCAGCTAGTGCATTATCATTAGGTAAGTGCTCGGACAAGTGATACAACTTCAAAGAGATGAAATTGGGCCTATGTTGTTGCGTAGTGGCCAATCTTTTGGGAAACTTCAGCGTGGTTCTCACCTACGATTTGTTCATCACCTTGGGCTTGATTACAGCTGTCCCAGTTTCAGCAGGTGAGTACTATCTGCCTTGGTATAATATCAGTGGAGTATAATGCATGTGTGTTAATGATAAATACCAAGATAAGATAGTGATAGGATTTTTATTTAGTGTCTTATTTAATAACTATCTGATAATATATTTATTGGGACTTTATTTTCTTATTCTTCCCAATTTTGTTACTACTGCTATATTTTCTTCTTCTACATAATGTTCTAACCACTTTGATGACCAACCTAACTAAACCATAAACAACTGCTAGGAAAGTCAATAATGCCCCAAGAATAAAACTCAACACATCCCAATAGTAATACTGCCAATACGGTATCCTAGGTCCTTTTAAATGTTGAGCTCCTTTGTGCCTTAGGACATACTCAGTCCACCAAACTCCTCTTTCCAGAGCAGTCATTGGTAAATCCTGGATCCTGGCAGCTAGTTGTTGAACATTCTCTCTGTACATTTTATTCTCTATCACTTCCAAGATGGCAGCTTTGAAGGTTTCCACAGTTAAGGAATGAGGATCTAGAGTGAGTCCAAGACCTTTCGCTTTAACTTTCGCTGCGTTGGCTTCCTGATCTCCTAGGAAAGGCATGACTATCATTGGAATATGAGAATAGAGTGCTTCCTCTAAAGATTGAATACCTCCTTGGGTGATGAAAAGGATAATATTGGGATGTCCTTAATTGAACGACAGGAAGAATTAGTTGAGAGTCTTACATCATGATGTGTAGAGGACTTACTTAGAATATCTTGTTGGGGTGCCCACTTTGTAATCATGACATTTTCGGGTTTTCCTGTCAAGGTTTCATTTTCAAACTTCCAGAGGATTTTATAAGGTAGTTGGGCCAAGGTGTCCATGAAAATCTTACGGGTTTCAATTGATAGGTCTTTGCAAATGACATTGCTTCCCAAACTGAAATAGATTACTCCCTCTGAAGCACTATCTAAGAAGTGTTTTAGGTCCTATCAAACAATAGATATTAAAACAAATAGAACATGAGAAACTAACAATAATATACCTTTGGTAATGGTTGTGGTTTTCTCAAATGAATTCCGCCAGCTAAATTAATTGTGCTTGGACTTAACGGTCTTACGGGTGTAAATACTGGATTGGCATTTATAAATAACATATCTGCTTCTTCATAGAGCTTCATAAGTGATGGCATATCCTCATCATATATCTTCTGTGCCAATGCATCTATTCTCTTTTCATTCGCATAATTCATACCTTCCAATAGCACTTGGAGAAGCAATGCAAGTAGGCGTTGCCAAAATGTTGCCAAATTATCTTGATAAGGTAACAAGTTTGATGGATACAAGATACTGTGTACAGCATTACCCATAACTTCATGGGCTGGACCAAATCCATCCAAGGAACTCACTCCAATCAGAGGACAATTGAATCGTTGTTTTAATCCAACGTAAATATTGGGGAAATACTCAATCATGAGCAGATCAAAGTGTTCACTTTTATTGTTGAAGATTTCCTGGACTTGAGGGAGGTTGACCTGGTGTTCCATTACTTTTATATTTTCCTTGGTTATATCCTGCAGGAGAAGAGAAAATATGCTCTCGTCAATCATCATTTGGATTATTTTCTTCATAAGTGGGTACGATTCTTTAATGCTGATTTCCTTAAAATTGGGAAGTTTTTCTCCTGTTGGGTCTGTGGTAATTACAACCATGTCATGACCACGCAAGGCTAATTCACGCCATAGTTGTTGGAAGAACATTTGATGGCTGTAGGAAGGAGTTGGGACGATTGCAAGGATTCTGGCTGAGTTGACATCTTGAAGGAAGATTGGCAGCAATAAAAGGAAAACTAGTTTCATTTTAGTAGTTTAATCGAACTAAGCTTTAATCAACAGACTGATTGAAATAAAGATGATTGAGTGTTATATATTATCATTATATAATTCACAAGTCATCATGAATAAACGATTATGATATTTTGATTCGATTTACCATATCTATAAGTGGTTTCACATATGTCTATGAACTTTTAATTTTCTTACTTATCGCGTTTTTCTTTGGTCGAAATTTTAAGCAAACTTTGATACAGAATAAAACTCCACTGATTAAAAACGCCACCACAAAACAAATAAAGCATAAAATATCCAGATAAAAATATTGGTATAGAGGTATCTTAGGTCCTTTCAAATGTTGAGCACCTTTGTGTCTTAGGACATACTCAGTCCACCAAACTGCCCTTTCCAAGGGGACCATAGGTTGATCTTGAATTTGAGCAGCAAGTGTCTCTACATTCTTCTTATACACTGGGTTCTTCATTACTTCCAAAATGGCGGTTTTGAAATTATCTACGTTTAAATTACTAGGGTGAATGGTGAGACCTAATCCCTTATTGTGCACTTTGAAAGCATTCCCTTTTTGGTCTGCTAGAAAGGGTATTACTACCATTGGGACGTGAGTGTACAGGGACTCCTCTAAGGATTGGATTCCTCCTTGGGTGATAAACAAGTTGACTTTGGGATGTCCTATAATAGTATCATTAAGTTATCATCCACGATAAGATAATTTGCACGTAAATGTGGATATTTACTTAGGACGTCTTGTTGTGGTGCCCACTTTGTAATCATGACATTAGCTGGTTTCCCCGGTAAGGTATCATCTTCGAATTTCCAGAGGACCTTGTAGGGAAGTTGTGCTAATGTCGTTAATATTATTTGACGCATTTCAAGCGAGAGATCTTTGCTGATTACATTAGTACCAAAACTGAAGTAGATTACATATTCCGGGGAATGATCTAGGAAATTTTTAATGTCCTGAAATTAGAAAATATTTAGAATTTTATTAACTTAGGAAGGATATTAGAGAACCTGTGGTAATTCCTTGGGTGGTTTTATATGGACACCCCCAGCCAGATTTATTGTGCTTGGCGTTAGAGGTCTTATCAAAGTAAACAATGGATTTGCATTGATAAACATTAGATCCGTTTCTTCAAAAGCCTCAATGACATCCACTTTCATCCCAAAATATGGCTTAGTAAACTCAGAAAGGAAAAACTTGCCACTTAAATATTCAAAGCCCCGGCTCAGCATATCAAATGCAACCACCAATAATCTTTCCTTGAAGGACATCTCTCCATGATAAGAAAGTAAAGAGTGTGGATACAACACACTATGTGTTGGGTTTCCCATTGCTTCATGTGAAGAGGGGAAAGCATCTAATGACATCATGCCAATCGATGGACAGTCAAAACGTTTCTTAAGGGCGTAGTATGGTCCAGGCATATGCTCAATCATCACCAGGTCAAAGTGTTCGGTTTTGTTTAGGAATATTGCCTGGACTTGAGGTAGATTTAGTTGAAGGTGCAGAAGATCTTCAGTGATTTTTGCCATTTCTTCTTGAAAGTACGAACCGAAATTACCACTTTCCAGGAAGAGGTTTATGAGGCGTTTGAAGAGTGGATAGGAGGATCTAATGCTTACTTCTTTCAAGTTAGGAAGGGTTTCATTGGTTGGGTCTGTTGTGATCACAATCATGTCATGACCACGCAGGGCTAATTCACGCCATATTTGCTGAAAGAACATTTGATGGCTGTAGGACGCTGTGGGAATCACGGCTAGGATTCTAGCAGGTGTTACATTTTGAAAGGAAAGGTATAAAGTTGTTAAGAAGAGAAAAAATAATTTATCTTTTGTCATTTGCACAGGTGTAGGATTAATCAATAACTGAACTGATTGTAACTGCATTTGTTATCAGTATTATATCTCTTATCGTAATCAGGCATCGAGCAAGCAAACAATCTCTATCTATGTGCAATAATCACGTTGCTTTCTTTGCCTTATCATTTGCAATAATATTTTTTACATCAAGATTTAATCTCTGTAGAGCTTTCAATATCATCTTTATAACTCCAGTGCTTAAAACAAGTACCACTCCTATAAAACTTAATACATCTAAGTAGTAATACTGCCAATAAGGTATCCTAGGTCCCTTCAAATGTTGACCACCTTTATGTCTTAGGACATACTCAGTCCACCAGACTGCCCTCTCTAACGGAGACATAGGTTCATCTTGAATTCGATTTCCTAAAACTGTGACTCTTTGTTGGTAAACGGAATTTTCTATCACTTCCAAAATGGCCGCTTTGAAATTAGTAACAGTTAGTTTTGAAGGCATAATTGACAGACCAAGACCATTTGTTTGGACTTTCTGAGCATTGCCCACTTGTTCTCCAAGAAATGGAACTACTACCATTGGGACATGTAAGAAGAGAGATTCTTCCAGAGATTGGAGACCTCCCTGGGTTATAAAGAGTTTCACTTTTGGATGTCCTGAAATAATATGAATGTTATTCAATTCAAAATGATGTGGTTTGAAGATTACTTAAGACATCTTGTTGTGGAGCCCATTTTGTTATCATAACATTATCAGGTTTCCCTGGTAAAGTATCATTCTCAAATTTCCAGAGGATTTTATAAGGCACTTGAGATAAAGCGGTTAATATAATGTGAAGAAGTTTTGGGGGTAATTCATTGCTAAGTACATTAGTTCCCAGGCTAAAATAGATGACTTTTCTCGGGGCAGTATCCAGGAACACTTTGATTTTCTAAAATCACGACAATCTAAAATTGCAACTTTAAATCTAGAATAGTAGATTACCTCTGGTAATTCCATAGGTTTTTTAATGTGAATCCCTCCAGCTAGATTTATTGTACTTGGCGTTAATGGTCGAGTCAATGTGAATACTGGATTCGCATTAATAAACAACATATCCACCTCTTCAAAAGTCTCCAAAATATCAACCTTAATCTTAAAATACTGCTCGGCCAATCTACTCATTACATACTTCTTGCTCAAGTTGTCCAATCTACTACTCATTAAATTGAATCCAATTACCATCAGACGTTCTAAAAAAGTCATATCGTTGTGATATGCCAATATTGCATTTGGATAGAGAATACTATGAACCGGATTCCCCATTACTCCATGGGTAGATGGAGAGGCATCATATGACATTAGACCAATCATAGGACACTTGAATAGTTTCTTTAGGCCAAGAAAAGGTCCCGTTATGTGTTCCACCATTAGTAGATCGAAATGTTCAGTTGTATTTTGGTAGAGTTTTTGTACTTGTGGTAATCTCATTTGGAAGTGGGTTAATTGATGGTTCAGTTTGCTCATTTGACCATCAAAATATGCACCGAAATTACCGGCTTCGAGGTATCTAGCCATGAGAGGTCTAAACAGTGGGTAGGTTTCTCTCAGGCTGATTTCTTTTAGGTTTGGGAGAGTTTCGTTTGTTGGGTCTGTAGTTAAAACGACCACTTGATGGCCACGTAAGGCTAACTCTCGCCATATTGGTTGGTAGAACATTTGATGACTGTAGGAAGCAGTTGGAATTACTGCTAGTATTCTGGAAGGCTTGCTATACTGAATAATGGAAAGTAGCGTTAGTAATGTGGCGAAAAGTAGAACCATTTTTTACCCTGAAAAACAAGGAACTGAGGGGAGAAACTGAAAGCGTTTATTTTATACGATAATATCATTCTGAAGCATTGTTTAAATTTGTTATAAGCTAACAATGTGTATCTTTCATAAAAGTAGTGATTAATTTGTTTTCTTTTTCTTATCTTTGCTTGCATTTCGTTGGTTCGTCTTGAAATTAGCACGTAATTTCTTAATCTCTCTGATAACCAATTTAACAATGCCATATAACATGCTGATGAAAGCAAGCCATACTCCTCCTAGTAACGCCACTATATCAAAATAATAATATTGCCAACTTGGGATTTTGGGTCCTTTTAAATGTTGAGCTCCTTTGTGTCTTAGAACATACTCAGTCCACCAAACTGCTTTCTCCAAAGGGGGAAATGGTTCATCTTGAATTCTACTAGCAAATTGCTTAATATTATCCCGGTACGCCTTGTTATCCACAACTTGCAAGATTGCAGATTTAAGCTTATTTTCAGTCAACGTATGTCTATCCAAGGAAAGACCTAAACCTTTGGCTTCAACTTTAGCAGCGTTAGCCATCTGATCTGCAAGGAAACCAACGACGACTAATGGGACATGCGTGAAGAGTGCTTCTTCCAATGATTGAATACCTCCTTGGGAAATGAAGAGTTTAATATTGGGATGTCCTTAATTGAACGACAGGAAGAATTAATTGAAAGTCGTCTATCATCATGACAAGGAGAGAACTTACTTAGAATGTCTTGTTGAGGTGCCCACTTTGTAATCATCACATTATCGGGTTTACCGGGTAAACTGTCATCTTCAAATTTCCACAGAATTTTGTAGGGAAGAGACGCTAAGACATTTATAAAGAGTTTACGCATTTCAGTTGATAGTTCTTTGCTTTTTACGTTACTTCCTAAACTGAAATAGATTGCGCCTTTAGTGGCGCCATCTAGAAATTGTTTCATATCCTAAAAAACAATATAATTATCAAATAGATATAATTAAGCTGGTAGTACAATACTTCTGGTAGAGGTTTAGGTTTCTTCATATGAATCCCTCCAGCTAAATTAATCGTGCTAGGTGTATGTGGTCTAATTTGATTAAACAATGGATTGGCATTAACAAACAACATATCTGTCTCTTCATACAACTTTTCGAGGTCAGGAGTATCTTGCCCGAAGTATGCCTTAGTTATTTGATTCACTTTGGCCATAGAAAAAGCTGTTTTAATAATTGAAGCTCCTTGAAAGAAAGTTGCCGCTATCCTCTCCACGAAACTCATCTCTTCTTGACTTGGAAGCAATGAAGTTGGATACAAAATAGGATGAGTTGGATTGCCCATAACTTCATGTGACAATGAGTATGCATCCAGTGAAATTACTCCTATCATGGGACACTTAAACCTGTGCTTAAATCCGATATGCATTGATAGAACATGTTCCAGTATGATCAAATCGAATTGCTCGCTTTTATTGTTGATTAATTCCTGCATCTCAGGAAGGTTCATCTCGTAGATTATAACGTCATTGAGTAAATTCATCATTTGCGAAGACAAGAGGAGTTTGATGATGCTTTCGTTGATAACTGCATTAAGCATTGATTTCATTGGACCGTAGGCTCCATTCAAACTGATTTCTCGGAAGTTGGAGAGCACCTCACCTGTTGGATCTGTAGTCGCAATAACCATGTCATGACCACGCAGGGCTAATTCACGCCATAGTTGTTGAAAGAACATTTGATGGCTGTAGGATGCTATTGGGATGAAGGCGAGGATTCTTGCTGAGTCCACATGTTGGTGGAATACTAAGGCCAAGATGTAGGGGAGTGAAAACAGTGAGAGTTTGTATTGAGACATCTTGATTGATACTGGAGTATAGATTGTTTAGATGGGTTTATAAATTATTGTTGGTTGCTTCATGGAAACACTCTTGACTTCTTTGATAAGATAAGAGATCTTGCAATACGGTTTACTTGTATATGCAAAGTCAACTTCTGTATTCTTTGATAATTAGGTCGATGAATATTACGAAATGACGTTTTTATTTTGAAGTGTTGTTGTGACTTCTGTAATGGTTATATAATAATGCGGTATTCCGCATTCATCTACCCCCAAATAGTGTTTCGACATTTCTTGATGCGGGTTATGCATCAACTTTGTGTTAATTTTTTTTGCTTTTTTTATTTCAATTTAGCTACAAAACGGTAAATATTACATTCATCTAAGCCTAATAGTTTTCTGCGAGGGACAATTTTCTAGCGCATCATTGGAAAAAGGTCAAAAAATGATTGTTAATTTAATCAGGATTTCAAATTAAATTAAAAGTAACTAGGATTTATTTTCTACGGTTTGTTACAGAAAGGTTTAAACAGTTTAAAACCTTATGAAAACTAAATGTAGATTCTGAAATTTTTTTCCATGTAGCTTCCAGGTTGTATTGAGTAGTATAAACAGGTTTCATATAAATTACTAAATTTTTTTTTCAATAATTTCTCTTATTTCAGTTAGCGGAGCGGAGTAGTAGTAGTAGTAGTAGTAGTAGTAGTAGTAGTAGTAGTAGAAGGAGTAGAGGTGTGATCCAAATTGCCTCAATTAACTCCAAAGTATCCTAATAAAAAATGTTAAATATTCTAGGTTCTTACAAATATGGAGCAGTCAAGATTTTGTATTATGATGTAACCTACTTAGAATGTCTTGTATTTGGCAAAATGTCATTTTTGAACTTCCAGAGGATACTATAAGATAGTAGGGATAAAGTCTAAGTAGAAATCTTTGTTTCAGGAATTGTTTCTGATCTTGAAAAACAACTCAATTAGTAAATAATTATATATATATATATATATATAGCCGGCGCCATACCAACCAATCCGAGTCAGCGCAGCCGGCGCAAAGCGATTAAATTTTTACGAAACGTGCGGCCGGCAAATATTGCTGATTCCTCATTTTCAAACATTTCTGATCTCATAAATCAAGTTGTAATAAACTAAAGCTATTTTCTAATTCATTCAGCATTGGACGTTGTTCTCTATGGTGCCCAGTTCGAAGGAATGAAACTGGCAGGAATGATCCTCATCGCAGTCGGCTTCTTCCTGGTCATGTTCCCTGACAACTGGCCTGACTACATCACTCGTCTTCTCAGGTGAGTCAACTTTACCTTTTTTAGGTACATTTACCTTTCCACGCTGGGTTTTTCTACAAACAATTGATTCCCACATCAATTTCGCACTGGAAAGGACTTTTATTTGTAATCAGAAACCAGACCAACGAATTGCGTAATCAATTGTGATTAGCGAAATGATTTAATGATTTTTCATGCGTTAGCAGATCATTCCTACATTAATTCGGAACTTAGTAGATCGGTGGAATGGGATCGAAAACCGAATGGTGATTTTGATGATAATCGGTTTAATTGATTTACGTTTTGCTGAGTTATTACTACGTTAATGTGAGGTTTAAATGACTCAATACTTGACATAAAATGTCCAGCGTTTTATATGTTTTATGTACTCATGTGATTTATTTTTGATCATAATTGAATAGATAATGATTGTTATGCTAAGGAGTGATTTGTTACAAAAGTCGGCACGTTGGCGTTGGTTCATTGGCGTCCATTTAAAATTTCTTTATTGCAGAAGAACGAGTCGGGTCTTCAAGGGGAAGGTTTGTCCATCACTTTAATCTCTCTATCTCTAATTTCTCTATCAAACTGTTTTACTTTCCTCGCCGCTCTAACTCTAACAATGACACATTAATTCATTAACGCATCATTGCAACTTTATCGGGCATCATCAAACATAACCTTCAATCATGGCTTTCTCTAGTGTGAGAGATACAGACTGACAACCACTCTCTCTCTCTACAGGTCGCTGTTGTACTGCCAGAACTGGATGTATACACCGCTTACAAATATATGAACGTAATTAGAATGATGTTGGCATTTTTTGTGTATTTTTATATAATTTTTACATCGACAAGATATCAGTGAAACAACAATAAACTAGAAGAAAACTAAACTAGAGAAATTGTTTCATTTAGCACGTCTATAAAGGCAAAAATGTGAGGATATGTTAGCATCATTCTAATTTACCTTCTGCCATTTTGAATTTTCAACCAAAAGGGCGAAAGGTCCATGAAATCATTCATATTGTTTATTGTCATCGGGCGTAACTGCAATCTGCTTCTCATGAATGTCTACTCGTACAATGGATCTTATCTTTATTCAATAACATCCGCACACCTCTGTTTTTCAACAATTTGTGACCACAGTTTGTAAAGATCCATTCTATGAAATACAGGATGTCACCAATTGTCACCAACATCACCAGTTAACACCATATATATATATATCAATAATACTCGTACTGAGAATTGAAGATATTGATTGACTTGAGACTTAAAGTAGGATTGAAGTTTTGATCTTGCTTACAATGCAATAAGTCGATTTTGATTTATTAGTTCAATCCGCACTTCCGAAATAGATAACCAACTATTATGAATTAATATATCGAATGAAGCATAGAAATTATCATAAGTACTCTATAAATATTGCTGTATAAGTAATTAGATCACACTTGTTTTCTGAGATTTGTCATACGCTTGTCACCCTATAAATAATCCGAATTTTGCTATGATTTCTTATAAATAATTACTTATGAATTGAGGATGGTTAAATGTATAATGCGCTTTCGAATGTGTTCACGCTTTTTTATCATCGTATAGATTGGTTTCAGTTAATTCTTTATAGATAGTGTTTCTTGATATTGTTTTATTTTGCATTGATTATGATAGCTTTTTATCAAGTTCGTGCGTCGAAATGAATGCATTCTCTCATCAATGCCATAAATGAGATTGAGATAAATTTGTCTCATATTTGTTTGCCTTGTTACAACAGTTTCATTGTTTAGTAAAGAGCAACATACAGATGCAACAACATTTTTCAAGTTTTAAATTGTCTGTAGTTTCATTTTTGTCAATGAAATTTATCGGTTAAATGGAAGTTCATAGCCTATTCTGTCTTTAAATGCCATAATTAAATTTATGGTGGTGCCAGTATTGTAGACCGACACCGTACTCTAACATTGGGCCTGATTTGAACCGGAATCCTCAAAAATATAATGATAAACAAATTATGTTTGCACACATTTCTTCAGTTGTTACATATATTTTTTTTTATCTTTTTATTATAAATATAGAAGTTGATTGAGATAATAATCTAAATTGGAATCAAAAAATCAAAAATAATGTTTTGAAGAAAAATGATTTAGCACATTAATATTACTTTTCTGAAATCTTGAAATTTGTTGCAAGGTTTAAATTATATGCTTCGGTAATTTTCTCTTTGCCAAACAGTGAATCATCTATTAGTTATAATCAATTCGGTTTTCTCATTTCATAAGTAGCTCCACCAACATCTTCCTACGACATTTTGCTAACGCTAGTCTCTGTCTATTTGAATTGTTGCAGAAATATCATCATGTTGAGTCACAGTGCGAGGTACGTACCTATCATTGGACTTGATACCATTATACACTTTACGCTCACTCTTGACCCATGCCACCAATTTGTACAATTCACCTACATTCTCACCTCCACATCGCTGTTTTACCAAAAGGATCATACTTGAACACTGACTGTTTTTGTCTTGAGTTTGATTACACT
Source organism: Diploeciton nevermanni (assembly GCA_027575565.1). Lineage (NCBI taxonomy): Eukaryota > Metazoa > Arthropoda > Insecta > Coleoptera > Staphylinidae > Diploeciton > Diploeciton nevermanni. The sequence goes on from JAODIE010000011.1 coordinate 2,738,126, forward strand.
GTGGAATAGCAAATTTATGGTCGACATGGCATTAACGGCATTCGATCAATCATGATTTTCTAAGAAAATGAGTTTTTTCTTTTCTTTTAAAAAGTTCATCGTTTTTTTTTTTTTTTAATTTAGCTGTTTTGAATAACAATTCGTAAATAGATAGGAAAATAATGATTGATCGAATGCCGTTAATGCCATCTCGATTGGAAATGTGCTGTTCTACAGTGTTAGTCACTTCATAATGTTACTTGAATATGTTCTAACTTGAATTTGTTATGTTATTATCTGCACTTTTTTGGACAATCTCAAATGATTTTGTGTATTGATTTTGCATTCGTTCACTTTTTGACACTGAATCAGACAAAGCTGACTAGACGTTAAGAAGCACAGATAATTCTAGCCTCCAAAGATGAACAGACAATAAGTTTATTACTCGTCGAATACAAAACAACATTTTCAATACGTTTTCTATCGTTTTATCGCTCAATAACAATTTATAGGGTATACTTCATTAATTAGTGCTTGTTAACATGTATGAGTCATACGTGTTTTGTTTCTTCTTTCGCTTTAGTTCTTGTTTGATCTACCATTTGAAATTTGCACTTAGATTCTTGTTCATTAAGTGCCCACCAATATTTAGGTAGTCTGGATTTAGAAAGTCTGGATTTAATATTAGAGAATGACTATATTTAGAGGCTAGAAAGATTTGATATAAATTTAAGACATAAGGTGACTAAAACGAAACGATAAGAACAACCTAAAACTAATAACCATGGCATCTATTTTTGTTGATTAATAATAATTAGACAATGTTTGATAATGTATACAAGGTGTTTCATTAATCAGTGTTAATAGAACTTGCTAGAAATTCAAAATGTTCATTATCTTCCTCTATGATTTATTTGGTTTGATTACTTGGAAATAACTTGCATTGCAAATAGGAATTGTTTTATTTACTCTGACGTTTATTTATGGTGAACATGTTTTCGGTATGTTGCCTTTCTCTGTAACTTCCGCAAACTGAAGTGACTACCCCAAGATGTTTCAAATTTCGATACATATTATAGTATCCTTAAGATGAGATTGCCTCTAGTCGATAAATTCGCCAGTCGGGTCAGAGTCTGGATGTCAGAGTCATGTTCTAAGCTTGAGCTCAACCAAGACCATCTCAGGCCATGGCGCTAGAGTTTCTTTCCACGAGATACATTCACTATATATATCACTATGCTATTTTAATAACCTGACTATGAAACCGGGCATCAATCAATCAAAATCAAAGAAAGAAATACATTTAGTCGGTTATTTCTTTTTCTTTTCAATTTCCTGATTAGTAATTTACACTTGTTGATTGTATCCGTTTCGCTGATTCGTTGTTTGTTCTCTTTTGCATTTTATAGTATGCCGACCCCGAACAGGGGCAAAAAACGTGACTTGATGTATGTATGCGTAATCGGCTGCGTTGTCCTTCTCATGATGTATAAAATACGCTGAGCGACGCACACGAACCTTTATGTGAACAATTATATTTCCTTCAAAATCGTTCATACGCTTTCGTCACTGAGCCATAATTCACATCATACACAATTTGAATGTCAAGGGTGTGACTAAATTAGCTGCGGAAGATTTTCTAACATTCTTCGATTTGCCTTTCCAAATTATTGACTCACCTTAAAGAAGACATTGAAACGAATTTAATAATAGAGGTACAAATTGTTACACAAGCTAAGAAAGTCAATATTTTCCTATGAAAATACTTTCCATTCGATGCAGAAGGAAAGAATTGATCAATTAGAGAACTGACAACTAATAAACATTGCATCCATTTTGTTGATTTATAATAATTAGACAGTGCTAGAAATTCGAAATGTTAATTATATTCTTCTCTGGTTTATTTGATTACTTTGAAATATCTTGCATTATTCATCTAGTTGTAATGTAACATAGGATACGAGAGACCAATAACATAGATAATGATTGACTTGTTAAAGATTTTAATGATCATGTTGACCATCCATTGTTCCAGCGACGAAAACGAAGAAGATTTAAGGCGCAAAATGAGCGCACGACGACGAAAGTATTATGGCAGTTTTCACTATCGCTGAAACATACATGACTTGCCTAAGCAAATTACAAATAAATGTTTTAAAGTTCGCTGCTTTTACCATTTTAAGTCAGAAGGACAATAGTGCCAAGGCACCGTAAACGTAGACATTAATTAAATCGATTGAAACAAAGAAGGAATTAAATCCCTAAGAGATTGTACAATTAATTAAAATAGTTGACACAAGTATTTGTATGGGAGCAAAATATAACGTTTTAAATTAAATTCCTGACGGGACAATACCAATTGACGAAGTAAGAGTAAACCGTAAATTATATTACATGAGCATAAAGAAATTGAACAGTTTGAAATCAAGTTGAAATGTTGATATATCGAGAAACGTGATTCCACAAATAAATAAAGAACAACAACAAAATCGGGCTTGCGTGGGTAGGTGTTAGGTTAGGTGAATCCAGAACCCAGCTTAGAAATTAAAGAAAAGCGATGCTCATCTTTCAATATAACAACATGTTTACTTGATTCTAAACAACCTAAGAGTTGCTCAAGATTTTAACGAATCAATTCAAATTGGCTTTTTAAAGAATGTTAGAAAATTAGAGTTTTCATCTCAATATAAACATTACTTACATGAATGTCTAAGTAGACATTGCAAGTACTGTGCAATTGTTTCCTTTAAACATCATAGTAAGAATTCCTCTCAAACACAATGTCAATCACTAGCAGCCATTTTGTTCATCTGCACCTCAATTACTCGAACGTACAATTAATGTTATCAATTACTAGTAGAACATTAGTATTTTCTATAGAATAAACAAGTGAAAAAACTAAGATATTTTTATCTTATCTAATCGTAACTTATTAATTAATCAAAAAATAGTAGATAACCAGTACTATACCCGCAGTTTCTGAGTTTGTAGTGTAGCTCCTTCTATAAGTCAGTAGATAGTTTATTCAAACAATTCTAACTTGTAAATGATAAAAGTAGGATACAACTGTAGTGTACAAAATATTTAAACTATTAGTATATCAATGTTTATTATTTATAATTTGTTCTCACTATTAGCATTCTTGTGCAAGGTGGACACTTGTACCACTTTTCTCTCGTTTGTACATTTGCAGAGAGTTGTCTGGGTTTGCTAGCTCTCATTTGTTTCATTGTACTTCTTTGTGCGAAACAATTGACACTTATCAACATTCGACACATTAAGGAAAGGAATGTGGCACAACGTATAAGGCACACAATGGACACAAAACATTGTCATTACTTGTTTGTTATCTTTTGTTGGAACGTTTGTACGTTTATCGTTTGTTGCGTTAATTACAAAGAGGTAAGTTTTTCCATCATAATTTGGTCCACGGTGCTGTTTTGCATGACCTCAGCATGATTCTGACATTTCTCCAACTTTCGCACACTCGACAGTAAATATCTTGTAGAATGTAGATGTTAGAAAGTTAGTGGTTGTAGATAGTATTAGTTGATATATTATGATAATGATAATTAATAATTCCGATTTGTCTCTTGTTCTTTTGTTCCGCTCTCCTTCCAACATTCTGTCTGTCTGTCTCTCTGTCTATACTCATTGCTGCTCTCGCGCACAAACCACTGATCCCGATGCTGCTGAATCTCTTCTGCTCTTAAAAAATTTGAAACGCATAAACCAAGTCCAAAGAAGCCGGAGATGGCAACGAATCCGACCCAAGTGATCATCCACCAAGAAGGTCAAGACGCGCGACGTTTGCGCAGATTTTCCACTTTTCTTCCTCTCACCACAACCATCACCAGCAAGAACACAACGGAGACGGTGGCCATTCGCCCACCAGATCGACGATAGTTACACGTACTACACGCCACTCGCAACACGCCATCAACGAAGAAGAGCAAGCACTGATGATGCACGAGATGCCAGCCGTGAGGCGGTCACCGCTCCTCATGCGCTTTGGCACGCGTCGAGCGTCTATGTTTTCTTAACATTTCATCTTCTGCACCCCAAAAAATCTAGCAGAACATCGCACTTGTCACTGGAATAACAGTGGCAGGTTGACCTAGCGAAGAAGATTATTGTTAATTTTGTGTGCGCATGAGCGTGCTGGGTGAAAGAAAGGAAAATGTAAACAGATAACATCTATAACTAGCTTTACTACTAGCACACCAAGTTTGGTTGTTGTTTGTAGAGACTTTTTGAAATTCTTTCCAATGTGCACCCGAATTGTGCCGTAGTCTTTGATTAATCTAATTGTTCAAATTACAAGCATGTTAGATTTGAGTGCGACATGTTTTAAAAACATCTTTATGTCCAAAACTATCTCATATTGAACACTGAAAATCAAATCTACGCGATAGGTGCCATTTTGGGAACTACTCTGGTAACATAAGCTAAAAATGTACATACTATGATACAAACAAAGTAGTTTTCAAAATGAGTAAATAACTTAAATTCGTTCCAGTTATTTATAGATGCTTTGTTTGTTTGTTCAATAAAATGGATACACAGGTGGAGCAGGCGGAGCAGGCATGGTGTGCAAGGTCCCCATCGCCGGGACGTGGTGGACTATCGTACCGGCTACATCAGATCCCATCTGCGCTCGCCATCAGGCCGTGTCCGGTGACCGCCTCGCCGCCACCAAGCCGGTGCAGCAGCGCCGGCGCCCGATATTACGGTACTGGTTACAACCCCGCCGGAGGACTCACTGACGGATGCTTTACCAGTCTCGCCGATCTGGCTGTTGGCGGCGGAAGTCACTATCTCCCCGCTAGCACCACGTATCAACATGCGACGCGTGCGAGATCTCCGACTCGATCTGGTCCGGCGATCGTCGTAGATGATACAACATTTTGTCTAGGAGGATACAACAACCTTGATATTGTCTATACTTAATTATGCCACTTACAAGGTGGTTAATTGAAACAGCACTTAATCTCAGTTTAACGGCCGAGTTGTATCAAACAATATGATAATAAATTAGTTGGCGGTAGTGGACCATATAGGATGTAGTTTAGTTAAAGAATATTGCAAATCAAAGAAACGGATAATATTATAATATATATAAATCAAACAATTACAAAAAGGTTAAGTTTGCAGGTAGTTCACTTAACATTGAAATAATTGTTGATTTTAATGTTTGTAGACAATCAGATTTTATCACAGATGCAATAAAAGAAACACCAACACGCAATTGATGGTTATTCAGTAACTACTTAATATTTAACAGCTTTAATTGCAGAACAGGGAGATTAAACTATATGGTACTATCTACAACAATTAATAAGATAAAAAAACGTTAAATAACCTGCAGTAACTTGAAATATATATATATACCGATACCTTTTTCAGATGGCGGGCCATTTTCAAAAAAAAATCACGCCGGCCGTACATTGAATTTTAGTTGATTTTAGCGTCCCCTTCTGTAACATTGCTTAGACAAAGGATTGATAATTTATACGCCCGACACATCAAAATTATATTCTTTGATAAGATAAACTGAACGTAGCACTAAATTATTTTAATGATGATTAATAGAACAATAGACCCTTGTGCCCCAAGATGTAGCGTAGATGAAAAAACAAAGAGAAGAATACGTTGTAATCTATCCCGCACATTTAGTCAGAAGTAAAGGCACGCTCACACTATAAGTTTGTTGTTTTTTCTTGAATTATGTTGGTGCTTTGGCGAGCCGTACAAAAGGTGGTTGAGGGCCGTGTACAGCCCGCGAGCCGTAGCTTGCCGAGCCGTGGTCTAGATGATTATAAAAGTTCACCAAAATATACAAACATTTTTTTTAAATATAAAATTTAAATGGATTTATTATGCAAAAATCATTCGCACAACTATCTCAGAAATTTCAAACCACCTACAAATTAATCAATTGCCAATATTAATTCCTTTAATTTTGCTGTTAAAATGACCACATGTGCAAATATTTATATATAAATATTATGCGGTTCTGTTCATTATTAGGAAGTTGTTATAATCTAAAAACGTAATTCTCTCTATGGAATAAACAATCATTTTCAATAATATTCAAAGAAGTTTTTTATTGCTGATTTTACTTCGAACTTACTTTATAAGATTTCTGGAAATTTGGAAAATTCGGGAAATGGTGTTGCGCAAACGATTGAGCGGGCGAACCTTTGGTGTTTTCTTCACCACATCAAAGTCCAGCGTGTCCAGCGCACGTTGGAAAAGGTACTTCAGAGCCTGGGTGGCTCAGTCGGTAGAGCATTGGACTTTTAATCCAAGGGTCCAGGGTTCAAGTCCCTGCTCGGGCGTGCCTCTATTTTG
>JAODIE010000011.1:2744558-2891995 GCA_027575565.1 Diploeciton nevermanni
GCAAGTCCACGATTCTTCTTACCATTCGGTACATTGTACTGCAATACCTTGGCGTGCCTTTTTGATACTTCCTGGATTTCAGTGTTGCGATCTGGGCTAGTCAGATGCCTGACAATATCAGGGAAGACAGCCATGAATTCCCGGCTCTCATCTTTAGACGTGATGAGTTGCACATTTTGTGGTTTTGTCTTTGTTTGCAACGTGGAAAGTGCCCTAAAAAAACATGACAATATACCAGCCTTCAGCTTTAACTTTGTTTGATTAATTATGTAATATTTGTATTGTATCAGTATAAACTCAAAGACGCAAAATACAGCGCAGTTTGTGGCAAAGTTGAACTTTCCAAGGCAAGTGTTTTTGTCCACGCATCGAGAGAATGAAGGTCAAGCCAATTCCACACCGGTTTGAGAGCTTAAAGAAGCTGTATGTAAACAGAAACCATATGATACAAGTCGTAGAGAGAAGAGCCAGACCTTTATGTGACATAGTAGAGAAGAGACAATTATAATTGCAATACATGATGCCTTTGGGCGTTTGAGACTCCTAAATCAACCTAATAATGCAAAACTATTGATAAGAGAATTATAAATGCAACTTCAAATCTTTAAATAGATGGAGTCATTTTTGCAGACGTAAACAAGGCGCAAATAAAAATCATCAGAAACTCTTTCAAAACAACTTAATTAAATTGCAAACAGAATTGCATACTGCGCATGTGTAATAAAAAGCAAGTTTCTTCTTTTTAATCTCTTTCAAGCAGTTTGTTGTATTATATCATAAAAGAAATCTGTGAATCATTATTATAAGGAATTCCGCTTTCAGAGAAATCATTTGCATTGGAGCTTTTCGCCGGCTGACATTCCAGACCATCTCTTAGTCACGTAGGCCAGGTTCCGCGTACGTCCTACACTATCAACTGGAAAACGCTCTCCTGATAGGTGCGTCTGAGTTCGTAAACAACCCATCAAGTTACATGAGCAATTCAACTCCATCGAGTGAACTTCGGAATATTACCAGCGTATATACCCAATGTTCCAATCTGTATATTTTACTACTCCATCCTATTGTCAGCTCAACTCATCAACAACTTAGAGTCACGCATGCCCTGTTCAAACAAGACCTGATGTCGTTGACCGTGCCGCAAATCCACTCACCTATTATTGTTATGCTCTCTGATTTTTGCCCATCGGCTGACATTCAAGTCGCTCCTAAATCGCACCACATTCTCAATTTTAGTCTGAATCATATCACTATGCGGAGTGCTGGAGGTCTTGCTGATGCATCGCTTCCCGGTGGCGACCGCCAAATGCGCCGTTTTTGAATGAAACATGGTGCGCAACAAAAACTCGTCGAATAATTCACAAACTAAACACCTTTGATTCCTAGTTAAGAATTTAAATGACTCCCTCGCTAGACGAAAAGCACCCAGAGACGCCCGAGAAAAGACTGAAAACAAGACGGTGCGTTTACTGCTTTTAAGCGGACGCAAACACGGTAGAGAGAGACGCAAGGAAAATATAAGCGAGACGCACGAGTCGAGAGTATGAACGCATTCGCAATGGAAAAAATGTACAAGTGCAGTGGTTACGAAGTTGGATGAGTCGTAAACCGGCCGGTATCGTCAGTACCTAGAGAAACTGTCTATTACTGGCAGTGTAACGTATAAAATACAGCAAGTTTCGCAGGTGCAATTGAATGTTGTAATTGTAAATAACTTTGATTGTTAGGTAGTAATTGAAATTGGTTAGCCGCACATGAACTGTTTAATAATCAGTCAACTTTTATTTACACACCGACAACCAAAATTTGACTTTAACCAGTTTGTTTCTGTTGTTTTCTGTTTTTAAAAATAAAGAGTCCTTAAAAAAGCTATTGATGAATCTCTTGCAATTCATCATATCTATTGACAGCTTGTAAGCAACGCTTAACATCGCTCATTAATTTAAACTACTGCATTTATTCACTTGATGTCATATCATTGCCATCTTGATTTTTCTCAGTTTCGCAGTACATTGCTTCAGTCACGTAGTCACTGTAGTGGCCAGCAAAAACGAAGAACATCTGATGCTCAGTTGTGACGTTCTGCCATTCACAATATTGTAAATATGTAAATGATTATAAACAATTATAGAAGCAAAACCTAATAGTAAGTGCGCCTCGTCAAAATTACGTTTCCTTATCAAACGCTAGTTTGATAACGCATATTTGTTTTTCATAATCACCTACTGTCAGAGTTTTACTCAGCCTCGATTATCGGTCACGACTCGCCATCGCAATGCAACTATTTTTGATGATGGCAATCGTAATAGATAATAAGTACTGCAGACAAAGGAAGCAAATGACATGGTAGAGATGCAGTATGCTCGATAATTATTGAATGTGTAGTGAGAGCCGATTGCAAATATTGTATGAATTTATCACGCGACTGACGGATGCTCAACTGATTTAAAAGTGAATAATGTATGATAAACACTTGTAAATTATTTTTAAAGCATTTAATCATCATGGCAGAGTTTAAAAACTAGTAAATAAAGTGCAAACAGTGTAGTTTTTCATTTTGTTTGATTAAAATAGAATCACTGGTAGTTCAACGAAGTTTAAGTCCTAAATAGTTAATTTTTCACACAACGTGCTGTAATTTGTTGAAACAACTCACACGCTAAGTTGCTAAACTGAAAACAAAACTCATAATAATAGAAAACACTGTAGATGATTGCGAGCTAAATGATGGCAACATGTGGAAACACGCTTTATTATACTAGCATTGTTGGTAAAGCTATTTTCCTTATGACTTCTTTTGTGACGAAGTGCCTTACATAAAAAACTACTACTATATAACACATTGCAGATATTTTCAGGTTGATAATTTTGTTTATTCTAATGTAATAAGTTGACTGTGTCGGGGGCAAATTTATTTGTAACTGTTGCCACTCAAAATCAAGGTGATAAATATATTTCTATTCGAATTAAGCACATTAGCAATGATATTTAATTAAAATAAGCTATTTTACTCAATATGTTATTGATTAGATAAAACTTGATCAACAATTAATACACCACTTAGTTTGAAGTATCACCAGACTAGACTAACTCTAGAATTATTCCACAATAATTCAAACAACCTCGTCATATTGTCAACTATGAACACAAATCTAAGAACAATGAAATTCTAATTCTCATTACACTCAATTTAATGTGCTTCATACAGAAGCTAAAAATGGTAATCATCGTCAAAATGTATTGTAAGCTCCAAACATCAACTTCATCTGCTCAAATTAAATTATCATCATTTTACAAGATCCAATGATAACCATTCGCGATAACCACTCATTGCAAATTTCTATTCAAACAAGCGATATTTACTCTCCTGCAATTAGTCAATCCATGTATATTAATCCGCAAATATTGTGTATCTTATAAATCTAATCATGACGCACTTGGTCTGCCTATAAATACAAGTGTGATATGAATAAATAAATATTAGAGTTTTTAATTTTACAACTCAATTATATAATCCACATCAAAGTAAAAATATTGTAAAAATTTGTACTCATCAAATTAACTGTTTTACCCGCAGCAACTCAACCCATATGAAAGTCAATAAAAACCAAACATCTGGTGATTACACTTAATGCTCAAACATAACGCGTGCAAAGCACTTGTGACGTCCAAACATTTCAACTATGATTAGCATTATTTGCAATTAACTTTCGTATAAATAATTTCCGAATTGAATAAGTAAAAAATGAATTTGCAAGGCTGGTATAATAAACTAACTAAATTGTGCTGATATTCATGCGCTTCGTGAATGTTGCAATAACACATGCTTCAATGCAAGAAAATGTGTGCGACGCGACTGAATTGAAACTTGCTTAATTGCACTAGGCTTTTAAAGAATTACAATTGATAGAAATGAAAAGGTAGTATTCATGATTGAATTCTAGCTTTTTTTCAATTATCATTAAGGATGTGCACATCCTTACTGGAGTGGTTATTTAGGTTCAATCGCGACTTTATCCAAACGTCAAGAAGCTCTTATTTCAAGTTGCCGAGTTGATTTTAACTTTGGAGCGCAATATTTCATAAAAGAATTAATATTGAAGGCTGTAAATTTAGAGTAATATGTTTTTAACAATAAAAAAGTAAGAAAGTAAAAACCTCCGAAGTACTATTTCATATTTAAAAATATTTATCAATACTTCATTATTAAGCATATATATATATGTCAATTAATTAGTGAGATATTCAACATTAATATGAAAAAACAAGTAAAAAATTCAATTTCGGGTATGTGCAATAAGATAATAAACTTTGATTAACATTCACGTGGACTTAAATAATAAATAATTTTAAAGCACGATTTACTTGAATGCCAAAAATAGTACATTTTCCATCACTCAAGCCTTATAATTCCATTACTCATTATCAATAAATTTAGAGCATTGTTGAGTGTGGTTACGATTCATTATGTTGATAAAATTTCACTATACACTTACTTTTAGTCACTTCTTCAGTATCTGCAGTATCTACTTCTTTGTATTGTATTGTCTTAGTTGAGGTAACACATTAATACTGTTCGTAAAATTTGCGAAGTCGCACGATAAGTCACGACCAACGCATCGCCAGCGCCACAAAACACCGAGGTCTAATGGCTACGAATCCTGGAAATTTGAGCACAGTCGAGAATCTACCTCAGAGCAAGCAACATCTTTTCCAAGTTACTCTCCTCAATTTAAAATCCACGTTTTGTCATATACCATTAGAAACACGAATTCAATGCGTCATCCATAAGTAGCAATACAAGTCAAAGCAGCATAACACAATATAGATTCATATAGCTATAGGAACCCAGTTAAGCAAGCAACATCATATCTCCCATATCAACTAATGCAAAGCAAATACATGTAAAACATGCAATCTAATACAATACTCATAACACTAATAAACCACTGATTTCATCTATCTACCAACCTAATACCATATCTCCCATATTACCCAATACAAATCAACACCATACGGCATATGCAATATAATCCAATACACCACAATTCATCATATACTAATAAAACTAAAGCTTCAATAGCCCGAAGACGCAGAAGATCCTGAAGAAGGCAACATGCCGAAAACGTTTAAAGGAGTGACTAAGAGTAAGTGTTATAGTGAAATTTTATCAACATAATCAATGAATACAGGTAATAAATTAAGATAAATTACTCTATTCTGCCGCATTTATTATTTCTAATAAAAGCAATTGCTAATTAGAATTGATTCACGAACTGGCGCTGTATCAAAGCGATCATGCATTGATCACCTCAACAATTTAATGATGTGCCATGTAAATATAAAAATGAGATATCTAATTGACAGTGCCGACAATTGATTAAATGCAATATTAAATAACAAAACGTAACGGAATTAAATGTGACACGGAATAAAATTGTACTGTATAATTTAGAGAACCATGATAAATAAATAAATATTTAGCATACGAGTTTAAATTTACTACTTTATTCAAATCTACAAAGACCCGACAAATGGTGTCATTCTAATTTTTGCATATGCAAATTAATAGCTTTAGCAATTAACAAAACAAAAAAATTCCAGCAACACTAATTATATAACGCATTAGGCATAAGCGACTAGGATATATCGAATTAAAGTAAATCTGATGTGCGTCCATTTATGAAGTACATATGCAAATACGTTCGCTTGACGTACGTAAACAATTTCATTGTTATGAAACGTGCATCTAATTGCAAACAACCAAAAATCCGTTTGCAGTAAAATCTCCAAACCAACTAAAGTCCATGTCCTTGCCCACAATGTATAATCAATTATCAAATTAAAATGTGCTACCGGAATGTTAATGTGTTCTAAACATCTGCATTGTTTTACGGTTTCTTCCAGTTTCAAACATGTGCTATCAATGAACCACAAATCAATTCACAATTTGTTGATTAACTTATAAAATGAAATCCTAACGATTCCCTTTAGTTGACGATCCGTGCAATAATATCTCACCAATTCCAATACAAAGACCTATTCTTTAGATTTTACTATTGGTTTTGCGGTGGTTGGGGCTGAGAAGTATGTTTAGGAATTTGTATAAAGGGACAAACGAGTTAGGTCTTTACATGTAACGTATATTTACTGAACTGACTCTTAATTATCACATTTTGACATTACCTAAGTTCTCTATAGCCTACTAGATTTTATCTCATTTCCATAGCAAACCATACAAAGTTATATTATATTTCAACATTTACCTACAGATCAGCTGCGAATACCTTCAACATCATAAATGCCATAAATAAGCAAACTGTAAAAAAATGGAAATAGCACGAATCGAATTGTGCAAAAAAGAACAGCGATTCTTGCACAAGCCTTCATCACCTCTCGTGCTATGTAATGTGTGTAATGACCATCCAGTGACCCGAACTACTTTCCCGGAAGCAGAGGACAAAAGCACATCCGCGCACAGCAAGGCCCTCATCTGCATCCATTTGCAGAGATCAGTCGGTGAGAATAGGTGATACAGATAGGTGGCAATAAGGGCGACGCTAGTAAGTATCGCCAATCTTTTGCTAGCACCTCCTAGTCCCAACAATCAATCGCATTCCCACTTGCACTTGATAGCGCACCTTCGGTGGAGGTGGTTGCACAAGAGGAGGGCTTTAATAAAATGATCTAAGAGTCCTTCAATTTGATAGTAGCCATTGCGCAATTGAACTGACTTGTTGAGGCTTTCAATTTGATGCTCTTTCGAGTTGGTGCTGTGAGGTTGCTGGATGGATTAGTGAATGGATGGTGCAATATTGTGCAATTTTAAATCCAGCATCAAAGTGCAAAGATATTGAGTGAGTTATTTTAAATTTATCCTAATTGAAAGAGCAAATCACATAAATTGATTGCAAGTAAAGCACTTCGATTGGAAATCAATTTTGCAAGAAATAACAAATTTTCTCTACTCACATAATTCAATATAATACCACGTCAACTTTCGAAACACAACTAACACGTCTCAAACAACTTCTGCTTAAATAAATCTATCTCGCCTTTGTAATACACAAATGCAAATTTATTCAAATCCATTCACAATTTCAAAGTCCAAGTTCAAAACCCAAAGTTCAGCCAGGTCTAAACTGAATTTGTTTAACTTTAAAATACTTAACAAAACAAAATCTAATGAATATCGTAAACGCTCTCCAAGCACAATTCCGGCTTATCATAGCCTAACTCCTCAGGAGTATCAATGCCAAGTTCGCAAAGAGTCGGAGTGATCTCTTGGATAATCCATGGATAAATTTCCAAAACACGTCTACCACATTTATCTTTTACTGCTTCAAGGAAGCGCACGGCGATTGCATAATCATTCACCCGACGGCAAGCACATAAAACTGCTACAATTAACTGCGGCTCGGGAACAGCGTCAAGACCCATCAGGTCATTCATTCCCTGACGCACGTCCCATCCGTCCAAATCAGGACGATTGAAAAAATCAACAAATCTGAAAGGATATGAATAGGAATGTGGATTTAGGATACAAAAAGGTTATAATTAATAGATTAACTGCAAAGTCCTACCTTTTCTCAAGCTCCTCATCACTAGAATTCAGGACGACTGCGTGATGCAAAGGGCGAAGTTCCTGAATAGGGACCAACGCACGTGATGCACGGCGAAAGAGAGTTGACCCAACTGTACGTAAAAAGTTCTGAAAAGTAAATATTTTTTCACTGTCAATTCATTTATCGTAACAATTTGCATTAATTAAATAGGCATTTCCATTATGACATTTTTAACTTCCTGAATTTTAATGGTTCCTCAACTTCATCAACATTTTTGGCATAAACAGAATCAATTGTGCGCATGTACGCAAAGAATGTGTCATTGGAAGTCACGCATGGCTTCGCATGACCGATGGACAGATAGAAGAGATGTACCATGAGCTTATTTCACCCAGGATGCCGGCTTCCGGTCTCATTGTTCGCCCACCCCCGCTACTAACACGCAAAAGCTGACAACAAACATTTTCACATATGCACACACAAATTTCGCCCATCTAACGAGCATCGTTCTAATGTCACTTATGTCCACATTTCAATACATTTTTTTTTATAATGCGACAGAAACAATTACGTCGTAACCATTTGTAGTATCTCAATTGACATTGATGTAAGTAGTCTGCACGCGCGTTGCGCTTTATTCGACGAACAATTACGGGAAAGTGATTACACCTCCACCGTTTCATATTGAATTAATGCGCAAATAATAATAATACGACACCAATTCCATTCACCGTTTGCCATTGAGTGGATCGCTTCTATTGAACCGCATTGTTCCAGACGGATATCAAATTATGTCCAGATAGTGAATCGCGACTATCCCCAGCTATATTGGATTCAAAATGAAAAGTTACCCATACGTCCCAAGCATGGTGCAAGCAATCACTGTACTAACTGTCCTTAAGATGATGACAAAGGGTAAGTAACTTAACATAGCTCGCATCTTAACTATTGAACCAAATGAAATATTAACTAATTGAACCAAATTAGCCCAGACATCATGTGGCGCCGGATCAATGAACGGCAAAGTGATGTACGAACGCTTACCCAACACGCAATTACAAGGATTCGATGATGATATCGTAAGAGACACTGCTCCTCCATTTATGGTCCTCGAGAAATGTCAAGACCTGTGCTTACGAGATCGCGCTTCCAACAATATTGTCCGAGCCTGCACATCGTTTGACTTCCAACCAGGAAGTCGGATCGCCACTTTTAATGGAGGACCTGAATATGAAGAATCAACTTGTTATCTCACTCGGGAACAGGCGGCACCTGAGGGGATTGGGAATTTAATGTTGGTTCCAAATAGTGTGCACTTTACTGAAGTGTGCATATCTTGTAAGTAATGCATATAGGGAACCAAATGCATATACAATGTATTTGCAAATTTAATGACTCATTTATTAGCTAATCGTCCTGATCGTGAATGCCCCAACCGCCGCTACCTCTTTGAGCGTCATCCTAGGAAGAAACTAAAACTTCCTGCCGCTGATCTAAAAGAAGTCCAAGCTTCCAACCGCAGCGAATGTGAAGACAAATGTTTGAACGAATTTAGCTTCGTCTGTCGTTCTGCTTCATTTGACTCTGCAATGCGTATGTGTACCTTGAGTAGGTTTACAAGAAGGACCCACCCAGAACTATTAGAAGATGATCCTAGCTCCGATTACTTAGAAAACACCTGTTTAAATGGTAGCCAAACCATTCTGTTTGTTAATTCCTAACTATGCTCAATTCATTAACTAATTCTTAGCTGAACGCCGTTGTGATGGTCTTGCCGTCTTCATAAAAGAAGAAAACAAACGCCTTGGAGGACCTTTTGAAGTGGATCTCTTCAGCAACATCACTCTCGAAGATTGCCAAGCAATGTGCGTTCGCGCAGAGAAATATTTCTGTCGTTCTATTGAATACGACGAAATGACCAAACAATGTACCATCTCCGAAGAAGATTCCATTTCTCAGAAGGACGATATTGGTGTTAGCAGCAGTCCCACTCATCACTTCTACGATTTTGCTTGTCTGGATAGTCGTAAGAACCCACGAAAATGTAGTAGTAGATTAGCATGCGTTATATGTTAGATAATTCTTCTCTTTCAGCTCGCGGCTCGGAATACCCTGACAATTCGGTAACCTCGCACTTATTTACGGGAAAACGGCCTGACACTGCTTTCCAAAGATACCGAAACAGCAGACTCGGTGGAGAACATCATTCTGAGATCTCAGGCAGATCATTGAGCGAGTGTCTGGACGAATGCTTAAGACAACCCAGCTTCCAATGCCGTTCAGCCGTTTACAGTGAACGTTATCGGACCTGTCGATTGAGTAGATACAATCAGAAAGATGGAATGCGGATAATTTATGATGCTGATTATGATTACTACGAAAATTTAATGCGTAAGTGTAACTAATCTATTGTTACTTTTAGAGCGTACTGCAACCATGCCAGATACCGACACCGTACTTGACCTCAATTCTATTATACTGCATCAACTTCCAGGGTTATTAGCAGATATTAGAACTAGATTTTGTGGAAGTATATATTATATATAATATTTGACTTCATTTTAGTTGGAACTGAAGGAGATGGTAATCAAAAACCCGATAGACCCGATCATGGTCGTCCAGGTGGTCAAGGAAGACCTCGTCCAGGTGACAGATACCCAGGCTATGACAACAGAATCCCAGATGATAGATACCCTGACGATCGCTATCCCCACAGACCAGGACGTCCTGGCGAGAGATATCCAGATGATGATAGATATCCAGTTGGACCCGACCGTTACCCGCCAGGTGGTCGGTATCCCGATGACAGATATCCACCTAGGTTTCCTCTAGGTTCAGGTTATCCAGGAGACGATAGATACCTTCCAGACAGACGTCATCCCCCCGCTGATCGTAATAGATATGGTAACAGAGATAGATATGGAGATCGTGATAGATATGGTGGAGATAGAGATAGGTACGGAGGTGATCGTGATAGATATGGAGGAGATCGTGATAGAGGCTCAAGATACCCAAGCTATAATGATGATCGTTATAGTGGAAACCGCTATGGAGATAGAGACCGTTACGGTGATGATCGTTACGGTAGTCGAGACTCCCACAGATACAATGGCCTTGACCAATACGGTTCAGACCGCTATGAAGGAAGAGATCGTGATAGGTACAGCGGTGGTGATCGCAATAGATACGGAGATTATGACAGATATGGCGCCAGTGGTGATAAATACCTTCCTGGAGACGACCGACCAAACCGTAGATATCCTGGACAAAGACCAGGTTCAGACGACAGATACAACGGAGATCGTTATGGAGGTAGCAGATTTATCAACAAACATCCCTACAGCTACTACGGAGATGATAGAGATGGAGGTAGCAGATGGTTCTTCAGACCTGATCGACGACCGGGCGGTAGACCATTTGATGGACCTCAATACGACGGACATAGACGACCAGGACCATTAGGACCAGATGGACCTAGCTACGAAGGACACAGAAGGCCAATCTCTCCTGGACCAGATGGACCCATCTACGATTACCCTCCTGGCAGACCCTATGTTTCCCGCTGCGATGAAGGAGAAAGTTTCAAACAAGCTGGCGTCAGACAACGCATTCGTAAAGATTATGTACGTCGTTTTATTGCTGCTAGTAACCTGCGCCAATGCGAACAGGAATGTGTAGATAGTCGCGAATTCGTCTGCAGAAGCTTCAACTATAGAGAAGGACCTCCACAATATGATGGGGAACGTGAGAATTGTGAATTGAGCGATCGAGACTCGAGAGATATTGATATCAATAACCCGCAGTATTTTGAAAACACTGGAAACTTTGATTACTATGAAAGGTCCAATAGTCGACAAGGAGGTGACCCAGATTGTCTTGATGGTAATTTAATCAGTTCCAATAAACACTAAAGACGAAATAAATGATTGAAACCTAATTCCCAACATTTTCATTATTAATTTTAGTAACCCAAGTTTGTAATGATGACGGAATGGAATTCACCCTACGTACACCTGAAGGATTCTATGGTCGAATCTACACTTATGGTTTCTATGACAGATGCTTCTTCAGAGGGAATGGTGGAACACTAAACGTTTTGAGAATTAGCGGAGCTAATGGATACCCAGAGTGCGGAACACAAAGATATGGGGATACTATGACAAATATCGTTGTCGTTCAATTCAGTGACTACGTGCAAACTGGAAAGGATAAGAGATTCAACTTGACTTGTCTTTTTAGAGGACCTGGGGAAGCCGTTGTATCATCCGGATTCATCGGTGCCGGGTAGATATAACTTTCCTACATTTCGAGATGCATTTATTCGTCATAAAAATTGGTTGTAAAATTACAGAAGCTCTGGAAGTCCCATTCCAATTGAATACCTCCCAGCCGAAAATACTCTCAGCTCCAAAGTCCGCCTCATGATTCTCTACCAAGGCCGTCCTACAACTACAATCGCAGTAGGAGACCCACTCACCTTTAGATTGGAAGCCCAAGATGGTTACAACTACGTTCAGGATATCTTTGCAACCAATGTTGTTGCTAGAGATCCTTACTCTGGAAGATCCGTGCAACTAATAGATAGATTCGGGTAAGATATTACCATATTTAGGAAAGTTTGACAAGTGAAGTAACTCGTTTTTTTTTTGTAGTTGTCCAGTTGACAGTTATGTTTTCCCAGAACTAGACCGTGGCCGAAGTGGTGACAGTCTAGAAGCTCGTTTCAACGCCTTCAAAATCCCAGAATCCAACTTCCTGGTGTTTGAAGCTACAGTCCGCACATGTCGCGAAGGATGTCAACCCGCCTACTGCCAGTCAACAAGTGGAAGGTCAGAACCTTCATTTGGACGTCGCAAACGACAAATCAACGGGACTGACCTAATCGACAATGCCAACAACACCCTAACTATCACCAGCGACGAAATCGCTAATGATACAACTGTATCATTCCCTGCATCTAGCGAAACAACAGAAGGCACCTCGGAGGAGACCAAATCCGATCCAGAATTCGTGCGAGAGATGATCGAGGTCTTCGAGTCGCGAGAGGAGCTCCAGCAAGAAGCACGCCGCGCGATTCCCGTTGCTGAATCGGTCTGCATAACCACCGGCGAATATCACGGCCTAATCAGCGCTATATTGGCGTTAGCAGCTATTCTTATAACAATTAGTTTGCTAGCAGGTATAGCCTACCGCCGGTATTGGACCGTAATGCACAAGAATCTAATAGCCGATTGCTCATCCTCTCGCATGTCATCCTATCCAACAACTCGAAGTAGTGGCGTGTCATCTGGACTATCAATTTTCGGCAGCGGCGCCTTTCAGAAGCCGTTCAGTAGCTTCGGACGCACGCGTAACTTTCCCGGCATGCCCAAAGACTCGGATCTCGAATGCACACTGCCAGCACCTGGTGGGCCATTTGAAGATCCAAGCGAACCCATTTACACCGATCCCTCATTGTTTGAGCGCTCACGAAGCTTAAGAAGCATTGCGGTATCGCAAAAACGTCGACATTCCCCGGGCACGCAGAAATAGATAATTTACGGATCAACAAATTACGCCAAACTTGTGACGTTTTCCGACATCCCAGTAATATCTAAGTTTATATTGTTATTATTAGGTATTTATTTGCACCTTCTGTCAACCAGTGCTGTTAACGATCGTTAAACGCTATGTTTGTCGACGATATTCTATTTCTACTTGCTAATGTCAAATTTCTTTGTGATTAGAACATACAGAAATGCGCACGACTTCGAAGTCGTCTTCAATTTTCTGAGTTAAGTTAAATACGTGCATGTTAGTTAATTGATATTTGATAATTACATTTGTGTAACTGCCTTATAATATAATGTAAAGCACTGTAGATGCACGTAGGATTAACATTTTAAATATCAGAAGAAACTTTATGTATAAATATTTATCTAAGAAGTACTTAATATACAATCAAACTTAATAAAAAATTGTAATTTACGGTCTACTACAATCTGGGAACGATTTGAAAAGATTGGATTAATGACGCCTGCGTAGACTGTTGCTGCACAGAGCAGCAAAACTATTTGTCTTCGTTCCTAGCAAGCTCATGAATAGAAACAGCAATACTTGATGGAGCAGAATGTAAACATAACCTTTCAATTACCTTGACCTTACAAATAATTTAAATACAAATAATTCCTACCAGAGTAAACAGTTACCAATTACTTGGTGAGAAAACTACCAAATTACGGTGGTAAAACATTAAATAATTCAGCTTCAACGCTCGATTATTACCAGTGATTCAATACGTGATTGCAAATCAGAATGGGCGACAAAATAAAAGTGTAAGTGCAACTCACCATTATAAAAGAGTTCACGCAAAGAGACAACCAAAATCTAAATCGACAGCTTGACGTAGCTAGACTTCGACGATTCGTATAATAAATATATTTTATCTAAACAATTCACCACGGGAACATTGGAACACGGCACACTCGACGTGGTTATATCAAGATAGCTGTTTTACTATATGCAACCTTACACGCAGTTTATTAAAAATTTTACAAACTAAGTATTTATATTGTTTTATTCTTTTTCAGATTAGTGTGTGGAGATGTAGAAGGAAAGTTTAATATGTTATTCAACAAAATTGAAAATACTAACAAGAAAGCAGGACCTTTTGACCTGTTGATTTGCATTGGAAACTTTTTTGGAATTAACAACACAGAATTCAATGCTTATTTATCAGGAACCAAGAAGATTCCTATTCCTACATATATTCTAGGACCTAATAAAGAGGACCTTGCTATATTATATCCAGAAGATGGGAGTGAAATGTGCGAAAACTTGAATTATCTTGGAAAGCGAGGACTTTACACTGTTTCTGGTGGGCTTAGAATTGCCTACTTAAGTGGTACTTTAACTGATGATAAAGCAAATGTACAACCTTTTAATTTTACTACAAGAGATGTGCTTGAATTGAAAGATATTTGTTTGGATAATAATATCAACTATAAGGGTGTTGATATCTTGTTGACTTCACAATGGCCTGAAGGTGTTACAAACAAATCAAAGAATGTAAGTAACTTTTCCAATGTGTCTCTCATTGAATTAAACATCATCAATTGTTATAACAGGAATTGAGTGGGTTTAACTATGCGACGAAACATTCTGCTTGGTTGGCGTATCACTTGAAACCAAGATATCACTTCAGTGGCTTAGAGGGAATTTATTATGAACGAGCTCCCTACAGACCTAGAAACGACGGAGATTTTGGTATTGCATCACGATTTATTGGACTGGCTCGTGTTGGAAATCCTAAGAAGGAGAAATGGTTGTATGCAGCTAGTTTGACACCACTACATAAGATGAAAATTGCCGATTTACTACAGAAAACAACTGATGAAACAGATACTCCCTACAATATTACAGAATTGGATGCTTTCAGTAAGTACCTTTCTATAAATGTTTTCTTTGTGTATCCAACTTAGTTTTGTTGCAGTTCACGATAAGAAAACTTCATCATCGCAACAAAATCAATATTTCTACGATACGTCTTACACTGGCGAAGAACAAATCTTTACAAAGCCTAAACGCCAACGAATTGAGTTCGACCAGAGCAAATGTTGGTTCTGCTTATCTAGCCCAGCAGTAGAAAAACATCTTGTTGTAACAGTTGGCACTAATGTGTATTTGGCGGCGGCGAAAGGTGGTTTAGTTGATGAACATTTATTAATATGTCCGGTGGAACATCATCAGAGTGCTGTTGGACTATCTGAAGATATTCAAGAGGAAATTGAAGCGTTCAAAGATGCTTTGAGGAAGTTTTATGCCCGGACTAATCAAGTTGCGGTGTTCTTTGAGAGGAATTACAAAACATCTCATATGCAAATACAAGCAGTGCCCATTCCAAATAAAGCAACTGAAGAATTGAAAGAAATATTTTTGGTAATAGTAGTTTTCATATTTAGAGACGATTATGAACAGCTAGTCATTTATGTTATAGGAAGAAGCTCAAGGCAATAACATTGAACTAATGGAATTGGAAAGTGGAATGCGCTTGGATCAAGTCGTGCAGGCAAGATCACCATACTTTGCCTTGGAATTGCCAACCGGAGAGATTTTGTATTCAAAAATTAGAGGACCAAAAGGATTTCCGATGAATTTCGCCCGTGAAGTTTTAGCTCTGGGACCGGTGTTAAATATGCCGCATAGAATTGAATGGCGGGATTGCGCAGTTTCCAAAGAGAAAGAAACAGCGATGATAAACAGAATTCGGACTGATTTTGAACCATTTGATATTAGTGACTGATGTATGAATTACTTAAATTGTGATTTGTATTCTATTTCTTTGGCCATCATTCATTTGGTAAGCACCCCTTTGAGGATATAAAATGTTAACTGCACTCCAGGAGGATAATAAAAATAAACATCGAGCGATTTCTTGCAATACTTCCTTAATTACCACATAGATCAATTAGCCACAAGGGAACATTAGATAGCTTTAATTAAATTTATGTTTCCAGCGTGCAAATTAAGCTTTATTGACTGACCTATTTTTCTATACTTTTGAAGAAGAGTTAATATTGAAAAGTTATCGGTGATCAAGTCCAATTTGTGGAAAATACTTTTAAAGGCATTTGATGTCAATATCGTCACGTGACTATGACAAAAAGAGTGTCGTTTGAGTTTGGCATGTTGTATTGCAAGTATTGCTGCTCTGCTTTTTGTGGGCGTTTTTTACATCAGTTTACGCAGACTTGGCAACTTTCCTATTTTCGCGCGCTGCATTTTATTGCCCTATTTGTACGTTTTTCTTTGCTTCCTCCGTCGCCGTCTGCGCCGCTGGTGCAACACTTTGCTGGCACATAAAACGGTATAAAAATGTGGTCTGGACTTTTCGCCTCAATGTGGCTGTTTGGTTTGATAGAAAAATCCTCCAGTAGTGGTCAGCGAAGAAGTAACAAGAGTTAGTTAGGTTTCTGGTAACTTTATTGCTGTTCTTATTAACTATATAAAAAAGAACATAATACTCGGAGTTTCAGTAAGATGCGGTCGTTAATTAAGATTTAGCAAAAAGGACAATTTGGATTAAATTATTTATTGAGAGAATTGAGCAATTTCTTCTAACTTGTTTGTTCCACCATCAAATTATTGTTCTTGATACTTTCTACACTATTGTTCTAAACCGAAATAACTATTTATTAGTCAACTTGATAAAAATGTAGAAACGAACTCGAAGCAAATGATTTTATTCCGTACTGTAAACGAACATGCCAGTAAGCTTACTCATGCATTAAGGATGCAAATTATGTCAATGTGACGAAATGTGGTATGCTTACTGATTAAAATATTAAAAACCAATTTAATTTCTAATTCTACGCATTCTAAACAGGTTCCGAGTCTCCAACAGTTAGAACGGAAGTAACTCATGACATATGCAAATAAATAATTCATCGCCGCATCAAATACATTTGTTGCCTTGGTTCTTATTGTCGACGCATGCATTAACTTCAGGACACGCGCCTCAAAGTTATATCGGTAATTACGTTATGCAATAATTGCACGAACCCCGCATTTACATGCCGCGATTGTGAGATTGTGAGCGTGTGGGGTTTAACATCAACAATGTTGGCGTTGGTTGAAACACGGGCAACGTGCCAGTGATAAACCATTCAACACAGCTCCACCAACTGGTAGCCGGTTGGCGGTGCGTGCACACCCGAACCACGTCCCATTACCCATTACTTTAATATGTACCCCAAACACATACTCAATGCTTATCTCGGCGTTGTAATATTTATGACGCAGCCATTTAAATTACAACACACTATATATAGTACCCAGTATAACGTAGGGAGGCGGAAGAAGTAAAACCAAAACTGTTACGTTTTAGGGCATTGCGATAATACAAATCGATGCGTGTGCGAAGTGTAATCTTTAAGCAGACATTAATTAATGCACTTAAGTGCAGTCGGGCATGAAATATCTGATACGGCGCGCCGATGAACGATAATTTACAATAAGGATTAGACGAGGCGTTATATTAGATTCTCCAAATTGACATATAGCGGTTGGGATTCGGTAACTGGGCTACGGTGCCGGTGGTTACCGGGTCCCACACCGTGCGGTTGCGTAACTCAGGGGGGAATAGGCGTGTAATGGCTGCTGGCATAGCTGTGAAGACGGAAATTATATGTACATTGTTAATTAAAGCACTGTGTTGTGCCCCTTGCTGGGCGTTGGTGTTCAATGTGCGTACTGCTAATAGTGACTTAATACAAATAAAGGAAGAGATGGTTAAAAGCAAATTAGGAACTAATAGCGATAAATCAATTCAGAAATTAGAATATTGTTTTTAATTAATAGGTTAATTACTAGATTACAGAATAGTGTGTGTCCGAACGAACACAGTAGCAGCGATATCGAGGCATTCGGGTGACATGCCAGTATATCATTAATAAATATTCGCATTGAATCCACTCTCCCAATAACTGTTAATAAGCATGGATATTCAGTATAATGGAAAACGAGTATGGTGTCGGTATCCGACATGGATATCAGTACGCTCTACAACCACTTTAATTCTATCGTTTACCAACCAGTTGGTATGATATGAGGTTGGGGAGCGTGCGTTGTTCGCTTAGCGGTTAAGTATGGTAAATGGAAACTGTAACATAGTCATTATAGTTTTCAGGAATCGCGACGATTACACTTTGGGTTGTTAAACTTCGTCTGACCATCGTTCAACCTCGAGTTATCACAGTACTGCGTTTGGAAGTTCGATTGCACAGGGTGCTACTGGATTAGTAAATTAGTAGAAGAGAAACAGCAAGATTTTGAAATTTGAATGTTTTTCATTAGTACGATACAACCATTTTCGAGGAATATAATTTATTTCCACTATACTTGTAAAAGTAATTGTTACTTAATTAATGATACCTTCAATTAAGAATTCCATTTCAAATTGATTTGCATATCTAAGTTATATAAATATAAAACCGTCATGTTACTGCTTCCGGAATTTATATTAAATTTTATGTTAATTAGTTGATAATACCATATTTTATTATTATTCCTCACATATAATTTATTAATGGGTTAGGTATTTCTGATTGTCTAATATTTTGAAGTCTCTGAAGAAGGCAACACACCGGAAATGTTTTATGCATAATTAAAAAATAAGTTTTAATTACTATTAAGAAATTCGCAACAAAAATAGAAATTTCCTTCGTGTGCTATTATCTATCTTCAATTATTTCCTTCCAACATTTCCCCCCCTCCCCCATGTTTCTCTCTTCTTATATTATCGAATACAAACAATTTTAAATATTCGCAAAGCATGCGATGACAAAATACAAGTAAAATCCGGCCAGGCAGAGAAAAAATGCACGCAATTTAATAATGTCGCGAATAGAGTAGACTTCATTACTATCTAGCTGGCAGTATAGTCGCATTACGGCTCTAATGAAATTCTGAGCGCCGAATATAAGTAGATGCTATTTGCAGTATCAAAGCAAACTGCGCGCGCAATGGCGAAGGAGAGAAAGAACGTTGCAGTTGTATAATATAAAGTAATGTAATGGGAACAGCGTCGATGAAAAAAAGTGCAAAAATATCCATCCATTGGTGATGCGCTAGCGACGACTTTCGCCGCAATGACGTGGAATAATAAAAATGCGATAGAGAACAAACAAGTTGGTTGAAGGATATTCACGCTGATGCCATAATGGAAATGAATAAACATTGAGCATCAAACTGGAACCATATTTCAATGTTAGATTTAAATATTGGTGGTGAAAGAGTAGCATGTGCAGTTTTGTGATTGTTAATTACAACAGGGAGAAAAGCAACAAGAGAAAGACGCATTGAAAGTGGGATTATCCTCGTCAAGAAAGGCATCACAACAATGCAACTCATTTTCTTTCATTGACTGCTTTTGTTGCGTTATTTTAATGTTGAAATTAAAAATTAGTGTCATTAAGCACTAATTAACTCCCTTCTTTCAGTTAAACACCCAATTCCTTGCCAATTGAACTTACTTCCATCAGACTTTTCTTACTTTTAATTTACTTTCTCACTATAACTACTTCTTATTTCAATTGTGATTTTAAGCAATTCCGGGATAATTTGTCATCGTTGTAAGCTGTCAAGGGACAATAAATAACCTGGTCTTACACCGACCGCCTTCGAAATTTCCGCGCCGCAAATGGACTGCGAGATGAGGCAACTACAATTAATAATATTTAATACATTAGTTGTACGCCGAGTGGATGGTTGCATTTTCCATTACTGTGACGTTGGGAAAGCTCGAGCGGTTGTGATCGCTGTAAACTGCATATTGCGACGGCTGTGTCTGTCTGAGGAACGCCTTTGATTACGCGCATTTTCCGAATTGCGTCTCGCTTGCGCCATTTACAAGCGCATAATTCCGCATTGTAGTTGCGGAGGCGGCTTTGTGCTGTCTGAATAGCGCGTGCGACGTTAAAATTAACAAGAAATTAAAGTTAAATCGCATTTAAAGACAATACGTGCATTTCGTCAATGAATAAATACAGTTGACAAGAACTTGGTACTCTTTGAAACAATTTTCGCAACTTCAGAAATAAAAGTAGAATGATTTATTCACTCATTTAAACACTCCATGGATGATTTCTCATCCTAAAAATGAATAGAAACGAAATAATGTGGTCTTAGAACATGGATCATTCGAACAAGAAGATGTTCATCAGTTGAAAAACAACTCCCAACTGCGTCGCAGACATGAAGGGATCTCTTTTTATACCGCGTGAAGTAGAGGGAGGAACAGAAAATGCCATTGCTTTACTTATTCCCCTCGTAGTCTACACAATTGAGTGTATAGACTGAGTATTGAATTTTATTCGTCTTAAAATAAAATCATCCTTCTGCATCCTTCCAAACTCTAACATATGCTGGTCCCCGCCGGCGGCACTACGTGCAAATCAATTGCGTCTTGTTGTAATAATGAGATAAACGTAGGTCGAACCAATTACGGTCCCGAATCAATACCAGCGACGAGCGCCTAATTGAAAATGTATTTCAAGCGCCTCGTTGTAATCCCTTCAACACCGCAATCACATAATTAATTCTGTAACTTTTCCTTGATCTTTCAATTATTTACAATTGCTCTGAATACGGGTGAAATCGCGTTCTTGGCGCTGGCAGTGGTTTGATAATGCAGTGTCAGTTTTCGCAAACTTGGTGAGTAAACATGACAAACTTTTATCGTGCAACCAACAAACTCTTTCACTCCGTGTGTGCTTTACTAGCGTCAATAAAATAAGTCAACATCCAAACGACACAAGTACTCAAAGTTTTTAGACTCCTACGTGATTTTCCATTTAGTATCTTATCTTAGAATTTGGCTCAGAATAATTAAAATATTCGTGATTACTACAATATCTGACTTTATAACGAGAAAATAATCTTCAAAGATTGCTAAATGCCTTTCATTTGTAAACAAAAAAAATTAAGCAATGCAAGTGTTATAAGTACATAATTCAAACACCGTAATTCCAAAAATCATGCACGAAATAATTCTGAAAAAATAATTCCAAGGCCCTTCTTAAACCACTTAGAGAGTGTGAAGTAGATGAACGCCTAATTGAATTTTCTTAATACGTGCGCCGGTGCCGGCGCCTCCACACAGCGTGGCATAAATTAGCTTGGCGTTTCGAGCATGGCTTTCATTTCACTCGCCTCGGTCCATTTGCACCGACATTGGCAAAAGGAAATTTCATCTTTTCATAATACATTATGCAAAAGCATATTCTTAACCGGCATACCAGGTAAAATTCGTAGATGTTTCATTTCATTTTTATAACCTCTCTGCCATAGCCCTTCTCACAAGACACAAAACAAAAATATATCTAGCTAAAAATATCAGATCTTTATGTTCGTAGACGTTGAAAAATACTTTAAACAATATATTAGATACCGAAATCGGTTGAGAGAAATGAAAAACAATCTATAAATTGACCAAAACACAAGATAGATTAAGTTAAAATATTACGTTTCAAGTGAAAAGATATGTTGGTAAGTTTAGTCTTAGATCGTAACTGTGAAGTGTGTGTTTTAAGTGCCCCTCTTTTATATCACCTCACGTAGAAACCCTATAATCGGTTCCCTGTGCCATGACTCATAAACTGTTCATTCCCCGCCGCTTTTATTTCCAGGTTAAAAATAAATTCCAAACATTTAGAACGTTG
The DNA here is from genome assembly GCA_027575565.1 of Diploeciton nevermanni. Lineage (NCBI taxonomy): Eukaryota > Metazoa > Arthropoda > Insecta > Coleoptera > Staphylinidae > Diploeciton > Diploeciton nevermanni. The sequence continues at coordinate 2,766,322 of JAODIE010000011.1, forward strand.
ATAAACAGTTGGAATTGTTTCAAAATATACCTGCTTACAATTGTAAGAACCGATCTCAAAATGTAAATGCTCTCAACATCTTGGGTTTTCTCCTTTTGTCTTGACTTCCGTGGCTGTTTATCGCTGATCCGATAAGCCACACAATTTTAGTATGCGGAAAAGTCTCTGCCTCCACATGCGCCCCAACGCGCGCGGCGGGTTGTGTATTTTGAAGTACATTCAATTGATTTCGATCGGAAAGCCGGATGCTGTTAGAATCAAACGATGCGTTGAAAATTCCTATTGCAATTTTTATTGTGCTACACAGGAGGAATTCAATTCGAATTTTCCACCACCTTGGACCTGGCTCACATTAATACAATTTAACAAGTATCCAGAGTTGCTTTGATTTGCACTAGCAGATAACGAAATTATCCAACAATACGTCACTAAACTCCGCCTGGTACACCGTAGCTAAATTAATCGCGTGGATTAGAATGACACCAAATACGCCCTAGAAGTAACTGGAGCTCGCAGCATATTCTCCTCTACACCCTACATATTACGCCGTGACGCTCGGCATTGTATCGCCGATAGATTCCAATTCCACGCAGAATCGTTGTCATGAATCCCTGTCAATGGTCCATGACAACAATGGCTTTCGTAGTAACTAAATGCAAAACGGTGCCCCCGCCGTCGCTTGAAAATGCCGAAACGCATTATTATGGCAGTTTGGTTTATTATGTTACAGTAAGTAGCAAACGGTAACACGCCATGTCAAACACTAGCAAGCAAGTTCTAGTAATGCTGCAGGAAACATGCAGAGTAAATAAGAGGCAGCATTTATAGTGTTGTTCCTGGAGCTTGGAACAGTCACCGGAAGTAATAGGTTATGCTGTACATTATACATCATAGCAGCCAGCAGTGAGTTTTAGAGATGAGCACCGTGCTTACGGGCATGCCAAGAACTGTAGAGGCGACCTGCGAGAATTACTAGTTGCCATTCAAGTGGGGCTAGTTATGGAGCTTTCGAGTGGGTACATGCTGTTTTGACGACAAGTACGTTAGTGGCAATAGTAGCGGACGGATCGGGTGTCGAAAATGCACGTGAGCGAAGGGTAAATGTATCATTTAGGTTTCGGGCAAAATGGGATAGTTCTACGGAAAGCGTATGTGATTCATTTGATTAACATGGGAATTCACTTGTGCCGATTTGTTTGCCTTTAAATTTAAATGATTCACGTAGACCAAAATAAAGGTAGAGTTTTGGGCTGATGTATCAAGAAAGACTGCGCTGGAAGTATTGAACATCAGTGTTTTATACCGCTCAAAGTGGAAGGGGAAATTCGTTGCAACTCGCTGCAACTCGCCAGAGTTTTTACTCACTCCTCTTCCTTACTTCTTTCCTTTTGCCATGCTGGCCTCTTTTTGCCGTTTCCCACATCAAAGATCAAATTTGAAATCAATCCTTGCATACCATATAGCGACAAATACACACGCGCACACAAATTCCCAAATGTTGCAATCACGTAATTTGCAACGCGAACCAGCACCAACCTTTGAATTTGATATATACGCGTCATTATATTTCAGGGCGCTTCCGATGCGTCGTAAATATGTTCACCGATCTGCGTCCGGCGTCAAACAACATGAATATTAATTACAAACAATGACATTCTATCCCACAAGAACCCTTTATGCCTTGCATTTCACCCAACAGGATAATTTATAATTTCTCTAAAACTCAAAAACAAGCGAGTCGCATGTGTACTTTGGATTATCGCCAGCAATTTGAAGGCAAGTTGGTAATGCTTGGCAGCGAAGACGGTTTAACATACTCTTTGTAGTTTTTTGGTTAGTGTTTCAAGTGAGTGTCAGCGGCGTGTACTTTACTTTATGCCACCAAGTGCAGAGACGCAGTTTTAATCATGCTGCTATAGTGATTTTCTTTCTTGTTCATCATCTGATGCTTTTTTGTATCATGTTCATGTCTTGCAACCGGTTTATGATGTATTTTAGCATTTTTATCCCTCGCAGGAGGATGTTATTTATCTTTCTCAGTCTATGGCACTTGTTTCGCAACTGCGAAGAGAACGCTCGGTGCGCACAGGAAAAGTCGTTAACGGACAGGTTGCTTACATGAGCGGCTGCGGTATAAGCGGCCAGAGGTGTGCGTAAGTAAAGTAAAACATTACCGCAAGTAAAGCGGTCATTTCAGCGCAAGCCTTTGGGAGCTGTTTCTTGTTTACCGGAGTTTGAACAAGCGAATGGTCTCATCGTTTCTTGGAAATGTTTTTGCAGACTAAAGGCACACGAGTGAAACTTTTACCTATCATTTTGCATGGCAACCTAAATATTGATTTATAATTAATTGCAACATATCTAACATGAACATTTCAAAACTTTCAAGCACGGCTCAGTTGGTTGGTTGGTTGGTTTCAGTTGTTGCAAAACATTTTATAATTTTATCTCTGCTGCAATTCCGGCAATAAACTGAATTAAATTTTCTTGCCATCTGCCGGCTCCGGCACACTCTCTGCTACCACTCTACATATGGCCTCCGCCATTTTATTCGATATTATTTTTCAGCGCGCCCGACATGCCCTTGAACGGTTGGCAAGCGCTTCCGGTCGGTTTGCAATTTAATAAAATTTCAGCATGCACATAATGCATGTGTGCGCAGCACATTTGGAGATCCATGCAGCCGGAGATTTCCGCGTCGCGTCCATGTTCGACCGGTGCAAATTCACCCCGGCGGGTTCGTTCGCCGGATTACACGGATAGAGATAGATGACGCTCTACGCTACTATGCAACAGAGAGTACGCGCGTAGGCGGAAAGTGGGTCACGTACATTAACGCCGAATTGATTTTCGTCTCGACGTTAATAATTTCGGACTTACGTTAGCCCGAAATGTGTCGCTGCCCATCATGTGTCAATTAAATATTTACCTGTCGCGTTTAAAATATGCAGACACAGTTTTGCCCGCCTCCGCGGATATATTCGGATGGAATATATTACAGCGCGGCGTGATATTAAGTGCAACATTTTTGCTAAAAATACATTTATCAGATGAATTTTATGCGGGGCACAGTTTAAACTAGTTACTGATTGTTATAGCTGAAAAATAATTATAAATATATAAAATTTAATCATAATTATTGTTTGTTTGTTTGGCTAGTTGGTGGCATACGTTTCAACAAACAATAAATACTGAGCGCAGAGAAGAAAGTAAATAAATGTTTTATTAAAATTGCCACGGTGAAATTCATGAACGTGTTGTACAATTTAAACGTTTGTTGTTCATTTTTAATAATCGCTTCATAATTTAATATCCGCACTGGTATATATTTTTCAATTTCAATTTTCATGCATATTCCGCGTACGAGTTTTATAGAAGAGAGAGCAATTTGTGTTAGTTTTCAATTAGTTCAAATGTGAACATTTTATGTATTTAGAAGACCATTATTAGACCAGTAACACATTTAAACAAAAATAGACTGCGCTGTAAGTTTAAGTGAACGCTTCTTATACTGCGTTATATTCTCACTTTATTTGAGTTTTCGAACAAAACTCTTCTTTTTTTGTATTATTATAATGTTAGAAACATCTAACGCTCAAAATTTGTACGAGTACTATACTCAGCATTTTAACACAACCCTTAACTAAACATTTTAATACCATTTAAACCCACACGAAATAACCGAGTCCTGTACCGCATTTACAGCCACAAGATTACAAGTCGATTCATGGAGCCGCACGTGACTGCACAGTTGAATAATTTATAGAGAGAAAGTTTACGCTTTTTTTTGCATAACTAAAAATCCCTCTCTTTCAATGACCCCATCGCATGCGGCAAACCTCGCCAGTTCAAAAGTTGCAACTTTAAACTTTCCTGCTTTATTCACCAACTTGCAACTCGCAAACCTAGCATTTGCTAGCGATCCAGCAGCTTTGTGCTATCTGAACATGTTGAGCCAACAAACTCACAATCACACTCTTTGTCAGGCATGATTTCGAAAAGAGAACTTCATATTCGACGTACATTTACTTAACGACGCGCGTCTGTTTTTATTTGTTGTGCTCTCCGCATTAAGAAGTTTTGAGTAAGTAAGGCACTGCGTTCGCCAAAAGAGACGGGCGCAACCTATGCTAGAAATTTAAATTGAAAATTTTCCGCTCCATAAAATCACTCGTGCTGCCCCCAAGGAGAAAAGTATTTTAAATATTGTTAACCTGATGCGTGTTTCAGGTATACAATTTTTTCTTCGCTTGCTTCATACCCGAGTTCCTTTCCTGTAGAATTACATCCAGATTAAATTTGATCCAGTTTCTAGATTCTGTCCATTGTACGTGTGAACAACTCGGCAACTAAATATTTAATTCCACGCCCATAATTAATTTGGATTCACCACGTGTCATGTCATAAGGACGCAGCTTTAATCAATGTGGTCATGAGCGCGCCTGGAATCGCAAGGATGGATGTGCTGTAGCTCACGCACGCCGCGATCGCATTCTGCAGCGCTGAATGAGACTTAGAGTACTACGAAGCACCGGGCGCGCATTCATATCCGCCGGCATTCGTACGACCGCCACCCGCCGCCGCCGTGCTGGTCTGAGCGCTGGCATGTCTCACTAGCAACGACATTGCTGCTATAGTTACCAAACGATCAGTCAGCCAAGAATTCAATGCTTTCAGCTGTGGTGTCTACAAAGATGGAGAAAATTTTTGTGAAATTGCAATATATTATGTAATTACTTTCTCTAAAAGATTTAGAAATAATATATGATAGCTTTAAATATAAAAAATCCTTAGTTTTATCGCGTACGGAAAATGATAAATTACGACCTAAATGAATGCGATGTTCACAGATTGCATTACAGAAAAGGACTGAGCTGTGTTCGTGAAGCGAGGGTCTTATATACCGCACGAAGTGGTAGGGGCGGCTCGGTGCCTGGGTAGCTGCCTCCATGTCACTTCACTTCTCTTCATTTAATCATTCATAGTGTATTAAATGCAAGCCAATGTATTAGACTAATATCGAGTTTGTATGGAAAACTATTTTTAATATTTCCTCTATTCATTTTCTATCCCGCCATGATGCTAACCTAAACTATAACAATAACAAACATTGCATAGATTAGCAATTAAGATAACACAGCTTAATTAACTAGTTGCAAAACGGTCTAACTTGAGTTGGAAACACAACCCGAAATAATTTACGCCTCAACTATTCCAAATATTTAGAGAGATTGTTATCTGCCGATGAATATCAACAATCTTCGTAATTTTAACTTAACACAACGCAATGCAATTAACTCCAAAACCTAGAAAATTCCGTCATTTAAACAAAATTAGCACAAATGAAAAAACTAATTTGAAAGCGAAAACATTATGAATAATGCTCGCAACCAGTGTTTATCTCTTTAAATCCTCAAATAGTAATCTACACTTTGTCAGTTGCTTAACCAACAACTGCATTCGCCCTGCGATAAATTAATTAGCAATTTGCTTAAATCTCGCAAATGCGGTAAATATTCGCATTCGAAAGATTCGAATGGCGGCGCGCATGTTCCGCGTAAATATTTTTAAGTGGATAATTAAATTCATCATTACCCAATTAGGCGCTGATCCAATTAGCTGTATCGCGCACAGATTTAAGAAGATCGTAGAGTGGCGCAAACGAATTACTTTTTGAATTTTAATTTCGCTTCGCTTGTTGGCCTAGTGTTGAGGAGAGCAATGCTCTAGATAGCCTAGATAAGGCGGAGATGGCAGAAAGAGCTACAGAAAAGTTGTTTCTACAACTTGTCGCTACAGTTTTAAAAAAATTAGATATTAGCGCAACACTGATATAACGACATAAATTAATGTAATCATATTTATGACGAGAATTTCATTAAGTAATAGCAATTTTAAAGGAACTAATTACGTATAAATGATATTAGAATTAATTAACGTAGCTTAATTAAAAGTTGTTTGTATTCGTAGCTATAATAAAATAGAACGCTTTACATGAGGATAAATTTAAGTTGCTGGGGTGAGAGGAATGGTTATTATGCAATGCAAGGCAAGAAAATACTACATTAATTTGTGGCGAAGTAAAATGCTCTTTATTGCATGAAATAAATTGCATTAGGTAGCCTAATTATTTTCCAGTTCATGTTGAGAATTCCATTAATAATCATTGGTGGGAAGAATTGTTAATCTTAATAATTGCAAAAAGAGAAGCAGAATTAAAGCAAACCTTTTTCATTAATGCAAACATTTGCAAATGAATATTAGATCTACTAATAAATGTTTTAATCTATAAAATGACTCAGTATTTAATCTTTTTCTTGAGTGATATAACAAAATAAAAAATAGGATTGAGCAGTTATTGTTTTTTCGTGGCAAGTTAAGCTTGTTTCCAAGGGTTTTAATTAAGTAATGACAATTTCAAAGATATATTCCTCTTGTAACGTAATTAAAATTAATTACATAAAGTACGAAACTGTTTTCTTTGCATTTAAAGCTATTTTAATTTTGTTGGAAGTTTAAATTAAATTACGAGCATCGAGCTCAGAGCTGATATCAATTAATACCAAATGTTCTAAGATGCTACTTACTAAGCTAATACATTCTTAACCTAAACATTTTACCCATATTTTCCTGAGACATTTATTTTAACTTGCCACAATTTACAATTTCTGAAATTGATAATTATCACACAAGTCCATGTTTCCCGAAATGTATCCAATGTACCTTTGTCAAAACCATCGATTCGCCTCCGTTCCACCATAGACACACTTCAAACCATTCTAAATGATGAATTTGCGGTTTAATTCGCATTTCTATGCAACTCCGAGCCTCCATTCAACATAATGTATCCTCCAGTGTGTGTATATTCGGTTGCGTTCCATTGTGGCGCAACCAAGCATACACTAAACTAAAGGCACACCTGTTAGAAATCTACGTCCTAAGTATTTCCTCAACAATTTTTACTTACAAGACAATAACTCGTTTAAAAGTCCCCAGTCCTAAGAATTGTCTCCGATTGTTCCTCCTCCCCGTCAAAATCCACTGAATTTAGAATTTAATTTCGATGCTAAACAAGATTAAAACTAATCGAATTACAAGCTTCGCAGCAATTAATATTGGCTAGCGTTGCCACGGCGTCACAGAAATCAATTGGATTGAGCGTGACGTTATATTAATTTTCTTGACCAGCCCTAAGGCAATCTCATCTATTTGATTGACGGATCTTGCAACCCAATAATCGCGCACAATCTCTAGTCCTAGTCCGACACAGCCGCGAGGTGCTTCCTGGCTTTGCTGCCATTGTGCGTCTCTGACGTCGCAGAGGGATGAAGAGTAGTAAGCAGGCCTCGGTTTCACACCCCTGCCGCTTTGGCGAATCGCGCGCGCATCCCGAACGTGCGGCGGCAGGAACAGTCGGTGCGTAGCCGTGGTGCAGCAATGACCTGCTAGTATGATGGGGTAGTAGAAATATGACTCTCTGGTGGCGAGTATGGACCCTCTTGATTATCATCACAACAGGTAACGAAAACTTAAATACTATTGTATTGCCAACAAAAACTCCAACTCCCTGGTTAAAGGGACAAAACGTGTTTTGATAAGAGAAATCATGTCGCAACATGTTACAACACGTCACGCGGTGCATGCAAATATATTTTTACGATGCTCGTAAAGCCGGATATTACGAGACGTAACGTACAAACTGTTAAAATATTTTTTGATGGAACTTTTAATACGCTTTGCACATGTACATAAATTGCTTTCTCTAATAAAGTTAAAACACTTCAAACCACGTGTTTCATCAAACTTGCAATGATGTAAATATTATTGATAGCTTTGTAAAATTACGTTCGCAAGTACATTGATCAAGTGCAGTTTGACCGCTGTCGCAATTAATAAACAATGCGCCCAGAGTCCCGACACGTCCACCTGAGCGTATATTGCATTCGCGTGGCGTTTGCGTGAGGTTATTTCGTAGTTTAACCCCAAGCCAAAGTGGCATCTTTTTAGACCGGCCGAGCGAAACGAAAGCTAATTTGAATTGTCAGTAATCTTGCGGAGGGCGGAAAACGGCCCGGCAGGAAGCAGACCTACGTTTGTTTGTGACAGCAAGAAAGAACAAACATTCCAACACTTCCGGCATGCCTCTGAAATATCATCCTAGCGCATATTTGCGCATTTAGTGTACCAGCTAGATGCTAATAAAAAGAAAATACGTTTTTGTCAGTGTTCAAAGTATAATATATTTAGAGTTTCAGGATTAAACAAATATTTCAGACCTGCTTCAAGTTCTAGGTGCTTAAAACAATTGCAACAAAAAAACATAAAATAATTTATGTTCCATTACGTTGTATTCTTTAGATATTTTTCTGTCTGTTGAATACTAGGAAAGAAAACGCATGTTATCTAATATGGCAGAAATAAAAGAATTGTTGAATTTAATTTGACAGGGAAACAATTTTTCAGTATCACTGACAACAAGAAATAATAACCTGATGTTGTTAACTTTTCACGCGCCTTGGATATTTTTGTAACGCCGGCAAAGATCATACTCGTACATCATTTTACAGAAAAGCAAAAGTAATTGAAGCGTTGGTATTCATTTATTACTTTTAAAAATATTATTTTTCTTATGTTACGAAAAGAGAAAATACTTTCAGCCACTTTCTATTTGATAACGCGGTAGGAAGGTACAGAAGTAGAATAAATTAATATTTAAGATAAAACTGCTCCTTAGAAAACGAATCCTTACTTTCTATGAGGATATCTTTCCAAATATTGATTTTTAGTATGAAAGAATAGGTTTATCACTTTACTTACAACTTTCAGTAGATTTGATTTTTTTGATATTACGACTAATTGAAGAATTTAAATCCAGAGAACGATTAAGAACCCACAAAAAATATTTGTTGATTATTAGGCAATTAATATTATACAAGTTTTAATGCGAAATCATTTTTATAATATAAAAAAAATTGTCAAATGTCGTTATCAAATATAAATCCATCATGATTTAAATATAATCCAACGTATCCAATTTCACAACTTTTCTTATTTTTTTGACTTCAAGAAATCTCTCCCTTGATATTTCCCAACATTTATTCGTTCGTTAAATCGCCAAGCTTTCTCTAGAAACATGTCAATCATTGTCCTTTTATAATTCACTAAAGCATCATTAGTCCAGTGTCAGCACCACCACCGACACCAGATCACAGCAAAGCAAAAGGGGTGATAATTAGATGCAAACAAATAAGCTATCTAGCAAGCCAGCAAACAAATAAAATTCTACGCCTGCATTCCCCACTATTCTCACGGATGTTGCACGCTAATAAAATGCCAGGAAGCGCAAAGATATACGGCGAGCAAAACTGGAGGCGGCATCGATTCCGAGAGACGTAAACAACAGCTAACCAGTGCCACCAAGAGAGCAATGAACTTGCGTAAAAACTAATAACGCCAATTAAAGCACTCACGATTAATTTTATTTAAGAGTTACAATTGTAAAATTGCTTGTGGGAGAAGAAGAAATCCATTGTGTGTTCGGCGACTATTGCGAACAAGGCTCTTAAAGTAATGGTAATCCATCTGCAGCCTAAGACTCGAAATAAATTTCCAGAGGAATGAAGATAGCAAATTCGTTACACGGCGCGTAATTATTCGCACTGTTGCACAACAAACCAGATCAATCGCTTGACGGCGGCGGCGCTGCCGCAAAATTGCGAAAGCTCGGTTGACAAATTGACGACTTTAATTATTTGCTTATCGATGCCAGCCACACATCTGCCCAACATAACCACTGCAACACGTACATTTTAATTTCCAACATTTCCAATCAAAAATTGAAAAATCCGACCGGAATTGAATGTGTTGCTAAATACATTAAGTACGCTCATTTGCAGTTTCAGCGAGGCGCTACCCGTTTTCCCTCGGAATGATTAAATTTACTCAATTCGCTGCACAATCCCGGAACCAGTGTGCCAGTCGAGGTGCACTCGCCATTTGTCAAAGTCGGACACGTCGGACACTTAAGTGCCAATAATTCGCGCATAATTTATCGCCGTCGTTTTACATCACAATTAAATCATGGTGCGTTGATGCGCGTGTGTAATGCGTGCGCAAATAGAGCGTGCAAAGACCATTTCCATATCAAATACAATCCGAACTAATTTCGGGGTGCTAATGCATCTGACCCGGTCGCGTTCAGCCTAATGGCATCGCTCCCAGTACACGATTGTCCTTTTGCCCGTCGCCATTAATTATTTTAATAAATGACCGGCTTTTCCCATTGTTGGATACTCACTGTTGTAATCTTATTCAGAGTTTGCTAACCAATTCAAACAGAACAATATGGAATATAACGGCAAATTCAAATTTAGTTTACTTGCAAAATACGCATTTCAAGCCTTAAACCATCTTATTTATATTTGGTTTTAAAATCGACTGCAAAATTAGTCGTAGAAGTATCTTAGATCAATGTAAAAATAAAAGATAGTTTGGAGGTATATTGAAGAATATTATAGCTAGAACTAAAATATTTTTCAATTTTTTTGACAGAATTGAGTTCTAATGGTTGTTAAAATTTTTATCGTAAGTTAGGCTGCTGCCATATGCAGAGTTAAACTTTACCCCCAGTTAGTTGCCTAAATAACAAATATTTTCCCTAAATGTATCCCCTACAATAGTTTTACCCTGATATAGCATTTTTGTGTAAAATATGAACCTATCAAATTGTTAATTAATATTAAAAATTGTTGCTTTTGGCGTAAAAATAAACTTGATACTCGGTCTATATTGAACACAAATTCAATTCAATTTTTTGTTGCTTTCGCACCGAAAATGAAATTTTTTCATGCACCATTATACCAATAGTGCTATTTTACGTCCGGATTCCACCCACCCGCAGCACTAGCACCCACCTCCCTCAACCGCAGTGGACTACGCCACCCTCCTCAACTTGTAGTGCTTCTTTTTTCCACGAAGACTCAAGTACCAGTAGCAGACCCGAAGTCCACTCTATTCAAGTGCTCTGCAGGGGCTTTCTTACGGGCGCGCGCGCGCTTTTCTTCATTTTTCTCCCGCCGCCCATTTTCCGCCGTCATACAGCGCGCCCGGTGGCACACGCTACTGACTCGACCTTACCGCAACTTCCGACCTTTACTTTATTTTCGTCTTCGTCGACGACGACGTCGTCGCTCGCTTCCTCATTCTATGACAGAGCTGTACTTGCAACGAGTACAATCAATCTTTGTGAATGAAGCCTTAGTGCCATCGCGTTTGTTTTATTTCCTCGCATTGCAATATCTACATTTTAGTTTTATCCCCGGCTTTCATTTGGAGCGAAATTAAAATGTATGAAAGTGCTGGAATCTAATAAGCTGTCAGCGGGAAATTTAATTTGTTATTACGAATTTGTGTCGGCCGCCCGGCGGGCGAATGATTCATTTTTCTGACACACACGGTGCTCATGTTATTTATTGGCGAATATCCAGATGGCGGCGTACACCCAATTTATGATGGCTACAAGGTATTTATTGAAACGAGCCGGGAATTTAATTTACATTTGAGTAGGGCTTATGTTCGGACGGGCGTTATTTTAAAAAGGCGTGCAATTTAATAATGCAAATGCGAGAGGTTTACACAGCGAAAATTGATCATAACTATTTCTAAGACTTGAATTATTCATAACGTAAGAAATGGTCCAAAGAGAGATTAACTCGACATTCCCATTAAATATTTTTAACAAATACAAAAAAAGTTTGTAAAAAATTAACTTGAATTGCGCTATATAGTAAAGAGTGCAGAACATTGAATAAGTGCATACTTTACAATACTCATTAATATAGTTCAAAATTGCAGTTGAATTACTATCTCCATTTGACACGCATTGCAGCTGCATGAATTTATTTAAACTGAAGCTACTTTAAATTAATATTATTAAATCAATTTCACATCAATAATAGCAGACTAAATTCGAAAACATAATAACGTTTAGGGAATTAAATTGCATGAATCATTGTTGAAGTGACATTGTTTTAAAAATAATTGTTTTATTTGTTCCTTTGTTGTAGTTACAATTAAATAACTAATTAATATCAAATTGTATTTAAATTTTGTAGAAAACATATAAAAGTAGATAAAGTACTTATTATATTGATAAAATTTCACTATAATACTTACTTTTAGTCACTTGTTAAAACGTTTTCGACATGTTGCCTTCTTCAGTATCTACTGCTTCTTTGTATTGTATTATCTTAGTTGAGGTAACACATTAATACTGTTCGTGAAATCTGCGAAGTCGCGCGATAAGTCACGACCATCGCATCGTCAGCGCCACAAAACACCGAAGTCTAATGGCTACGAATCCTGGAAATTTGAGCACAGTCGAAAATCTACCTCAGAGCAAGCAACATCTTTTCCAAGTTACTCTCCTCAATTTAAAATCTACATGTTATCATATACTACTAGAAGCACGAATCCAATGCATCATCCATAAGTAGCAATACAAGTCAAAGCAACACAACACAATATAGATTCATATAGCTATAGGAACCCAGTTAAGCAAGCAACATCATATCTCCCATATAAACTAATGCAAAGCAAATACATGTAAAACATGCAATCTAATACAATACGTATAACACTAATAAACCACTGATTTCATCCATCTACCAACCTAATACCTATCAACATCATACGGCATATACAATATAATCCAATACACCACAATTCATCACATACTAATAAAACTAAGGCTTCAATAGCCCGAAGACGCAGAAGATACTGAAGAAGGCAACATGCCGAAAACGTTTTAACAAGTGACTAAGTGTAAGTGTTATAGTGAAATTTTATCAACATAATGAATCTTAAGCACTTCGTAACCACATTCAACAATACTCTATTTAATAACTTTAATTAATTTCGCTTTTACAACAATTGAAAATGTTAATAACGTTCAAATCTAATGTTCAATATTAATCTCACACTGGCTCGTAGCCAACATATGAATTGCTTTATGTCTATTTATTTATTATTAGTTTAACGCATTTTTAATGCATATTGCCAATCCAAGTTTACAATATAAAAAGTTGAATAAACTCTCAATGTAGAAAAGTTAAAATAATTAAATTTTAATTAGTATTGTAGTATTTACAATACTTTGAATATAACTTTTCCAATTTTAATTCCGATATTGTTTCTCTTCCCATCATTAAAAATTTCCATTCCTAAAGGCAGGAATAAGTTTCCCTCAACTATCGCAACATCCTAAATAGAGATAACTGAAATAAATCTTCCAGCAGTCGCTGCGAGTCAGTCGGTGTGTTTTTTTATTTATTTATTTATTTATTTATCTGTCGGAGGAAATTTTACTCTGTCAAGTGTAATGCTAAGAGGCAGTTAGTTTGAAAGAGTTTTTCCAGCGCGTACGCTCTCAGGACCTGGCGGCGTACCTCTACGTGACTATATTCGAAATATATAACTTTTGTATTCATATAATGCCTGCCTCGGAGGCAGTAACGTTGCTTCAAGTAAGGCAGTCATATGTGCTGCCACTTTTTCAAGAAAGCGACAATCCACTTAATATTCTCCTTCAAAAGAGAAAAATATTGAATTCCAACTTACATTAAAGTGATTGAAAAGTTGTTATTCTTGCGAATATTATTCCCTGTTATGTCTCAAACAATTCGCTGGATAATTCAGCAGGAGAAGTGCGCGTCAAGGTTTGTTTACTTCGCCAAACAAAAGATATTTATATCATGGCGTATGCCCATTTGGGAAAGCCTTTAACATTGCCGTCTTAATCTGTCACAATTCCGCCGCCTGTCTGCGAATGTTTTGTCTTCCGGTCTTTTGCGAGCGACAAATGAAGGGTGCTTTTTCCGTCGCAGTTGAAGACAACACAACAAAAACCAACGCTACAAATCACGTATGAAAATCACTTCTAGAAGGCGGCCAATTGTCGTACACATTGTATAGAATATGTAGAACAGTGGCGGCAAAAAGTTCTGTCTGATGCAATATTCGCATGTTCACATAAAACGTAGTTGATACGTAGTAGTAAAGAGAATATTCCTGATCAAACTAGCAAACCCTACGCAAACATACACGCATGCTTCGGGCACCACGACGGCACTGTTTGCACAGAAAACAAATATCTTGTTCAATTTTCCGAACGATTGGACGTGTACCAAACACGCGCCCATTAAAAATAACATTTTCCATGGAATAGCGCACAATATTCTCGACGGCATTCTCCGCAACATGTGCGGAGTTGTGCAGAGTATGTATGATAGAGATAGGTTGCATGGGGATGCTCGGGACGTGTGTGCATTTTCCTGGAATACATTGTACAAGCAATGTGCAGCTGTACCTATAAGTTGGGCCGGACTTCTTCGTTATGACGCGGTTATATATTTCGCGTCGGGAAAATGTTCCTATTACATTTTCCTCCCAATTCGCCGGACAAATTTTTGCCAAACGCGCTCGCTTCAGACAACCTAACGACGGAGACTTAAATTTTCGCCCCACAAAAACGCGACATTTTTTTCTCGCCGGCCTTTTCCTCCGCGGCGATCTGATTTCGGGAGCCATGTAGGCTGTGTGCGTCCACATCTGCTCCCGAATCATCCAGACGATTTCGCTTCGCTTTCATGCACAAACCGACGTAAATCATGTTCAGATAATGTGTATGCCGAGTGTGCGGATTTTATTTAGAAGTAGTAATAGATAAAAATTTGATCGCATATATCTGGTTACCATGGATAAATCCTAGAAATTTTTGGGCATAAATAGATTATACAAAACCAGGTGGTTTATGACACCTCGGAAAAGAAATAGTTGTTCACATTCATTTAAGAAGCAGTACAAGGATCAGACTGTCAAAACAATTTTGATATAATATTTTCCTTCCCCTAACATAAAAACGTAATTTAAACATTAAACAAAATGAACCAGATGCCTTAAATCCACATAAAACCAAATTTATATAAACCTAATTTATTATTTAATTTTAGCTAAGCATTTATGTATTTAACCTCTAAATATGAATTGCATATAGTTTATAAACCCTTTAACTAAAAGTCATTAAGCTAATGAATTCTCGGTGGAGAACCCACATCTTGAAGATAATAATTCTCTAACGAGCGCATTTTCCATCCATCGTTCGTTAGTGTTTCCAGCATTATTCCTGTCAAGTTATGTCTACAGCCATTGCAGCACACCGAAACTCCACGCAATACACACTAAATGTTGCCGCCCGTTGTTGTCCTGCATAAAAACAGCGAATAAAATGTCAACAGTGCAAGCGTGAAATAATTGTACTGAAAATGAAAAAGGCACTTTTCTGACGCGCGCACAACTCCACCATTTCCACCCTGCTGCACATGCAACTGAATCGCCTGGCGTTTATTCTCCCCGGTAATAAAACTTTTGCATTTTTGCATGCTCCAATATGCACGTTTAATGATTATTTAGAAATTGCGTCATATTTATTTCAGTGCGATTACTTTAGACGCAACGCAATGAATATCATCATGGTTATATTCGTTGTATTCAAGTGGGAGTGTTTTAGTCAGTTGGCAAAAACAGAAGACACTTTATGCAAATTTATGTATACGTTTCATGGCGTGCGGTGGTAGCTGAAATAGTTAAATTTGATCATACGTATGGCTATTTGAATGTAAATTCGTTACGATGATTTTTTCGCATGTGAGTCATTTATTTCTTGGTGAGCAGTGGTTAATAATTCATCAACAATGCATGACAAACCTAATTGATTATTAATTGCGCATTATACGCATTTCTGAGCGGAAACGTGTATATTATAATGATGCCAGGATGTTGGATGCAGTTAAAAGGCATAATGTTGTTAGTGTGCTGTAAAAGACGTGACATCAAGCCATGAACATGAGTAAAACGAGACAAGAAATAATGAGCTAGTCAGGACTTGTAGTGAATGGGAGTTGAGTTCATGATGTTTATGCCATAATGTATGTATATAGTGCGGTCATAAATGTGAAATAGAAGGTAAGGAAATGTGGCAAAATACTTGAAAAATAGCAAAATATATTGTTTAAACATAATGCTATATTATTAAATAGTTGTGTCACAAATCTCTACTATGTACACACTGTAAGCAACTAGCAACACACATTAAACGGTGATAAACTTCTTCAGATAGAGATTAAAAGTCAAAGCAAATAGTTAAAAATGTGACTAAAAAGAAATCTAAATAAACTATTTTCTTCCCAGTTAGAGAGATTTTCCATTAAAAATCATGATTTTTCTTCTTGGTAGTTATGCAATGTAGGCATTTTATTACACATCCTATACTACCCAATATATAAATAAAAAAAATCGTAAATAAACAATTTTATTAATAATTTTTTCACGGAACTTTTAATACAGTATAATCCGCTCGCTGAACCTCAGCAGGCGATAAGAGCGTAAACTGTTCAATGCGCCGTAGTAAAATTTTAATCAAGTCACTTTTTACAAAAGCTTGCATTGTACGGCCTGATCGTAGTACGTGCGCTCTGATTAAACACTATTAGGGCGTTTTTAAGGGTTCACTTGATACGCGCAAAAAATCGCACAAAACCACCCTTTATGTACAACGTCTCCTTTTCGCGCTGGTGTAATTTAATCAAAGAACTCAATACGCATTATGCCACGCGACGTACATAGCTCAAAAAGATCCAGCCGCAAAAAGCTGCAGATCTTGTAGATTCCTTAATGAAGCAGAAACAAACAACAGAACACGTGTCCGAGCGTGGTCTCTGTTTGTCGCTTTTTCTTGCCGTGATGACTGACTCGGAAAAAATGAGAAAACATGACCAAGTTCAGACAATGTGTGCACTTTGTGCAGCATGCCGTGGGTTATTAGTCCTTAGGACGGGGTCGAGAATGACGTGTCCCTGCATTATGGCATGACATTAACACAACGCGTTGGTGACAGGAAGAGTTTTCTTTTTGTACGCGCTGTGTGCTTTGTTTTTCATTGTTAATAAGTCCGCTGTATTCAGGACAGCGTCTCTGTTAAAAGCGCATGATGACGGTTGGATTTAATAATCATAGAGCACTTACCAACTTTTTAAATTACGCACTCATCATTGAAATGTTCAAATTCAAACCCCAAGCAGTTTTCATATTTCAGCATAACATAAAGTAATCTATAAAATATTTATATGCGTTGCCCTCGTCAGATTTAATATTAAAAAAAAAAAAAAACTAATAATTTTTTTTCTAAATATATTTATGCTATGATCATGGAGACATAAAAAGTGATATGCGTGAATTCATCCGGTGGAAAGCCAAATTTTACGACGCGCCGTTCTATGGTGCATTTTTGATTTTCGTCGCGCCGGCGCTGCTATCTCTTTATGCTGGCAATTCCTCCTCCCCAGACCGGCAATTCTTGGGATGGATGTACGGAGACTGGGAATAGTGCCTACGATGCCCGAATTTTTATAACCAGGCATTTGAATCTTTATTACCAGACTGGATCAAGACTTTGCGAGCCAACTTATCTTATTTCAATGTTATTCAGTAAATAATACAATTTATGACAAAGGTTACAATTTAAAATTTCATTTTTTATATTAAAGCATACATTGGAATGCTATATTTAGAGTTATCTTCTTTTCCTTCCAAAACATTGCAACAAAAATATAATCAAGAGAAAAATTATGACTTAAACTTCTATCATTTTGAGAGAATAACTTCATAAAGATTAGTCCCACTCAAAAAACAAACTTCTCTAACTTTTATGAAATATTTCTTGCTTCGACTCGGTCCAAATAAACTTTGGATGTAACCCTCCTTTCGTATGTCCCTCCGCCTATTTATAACAACTTATCAGTAGTGAGCATCCCTCGATTCCCTCAACATACCCTGAGAATCGTACCACGCGCTTTTTGTGTCAATCGAATGGCATTGGCTACGAATGCTTATTGCCTAAGGAAGACAATTCAATTCAACCACTTTCAATTATGAGCTAATCAGTCCTAAACCAATTGCAAAAACGATCTAAATTCCTAAGAAATTTACATTTTGTGATGGAATAGTGGGTATGTATGTAATGCACAAAATTATAAGAACCTTTTAGACATTATTTTCAGGTATAATTAAATTGTTAATTATCTTCGTAAAATGAAAATTTAATGTTCCTTCATTAGACATAATTATCCACAGTTAAAACAGTGTTCAATAAACTCTCATCCAACATTCTCGTGTTCCACCGCCCTCATTTGCAACATTGTAACATGCTCAAAGTCAATTAGAAGATGATACGCAATTACTCTTCGCGCCGACTGTGCACTGAATGTCACATCCAATGCCGTAATAGTTGGATTCTGACAATTAACCAAGCTGATATCCGAAAGGACGCATGTGTTCATTAAGGGTGCGCATAAAGTTCGCGAGCATCTTACGAGAGTTGCACATTGACTGCGCACAACTAATGAATATCCAAATTTCTGCCGGTGAATCCACGTCTCATCGTGTGCGGTTTCAAAGCTGCTGCGTGCGCAAAAGTTTTGTCAAGCAGACCAAAACTTGCGCTGAAAATTCACACTACCATCTTCTTATTCCCAGTGTTAGTGTCGCCAAGTATTAGAGGCTTGGAGACAAGACTGGAACGCATGTGAGATGGGATTTGTTTGCGTATTTGCGTTGGACTACTATTTATGCTGCCGGTGTAGCTGAGAGGATTTGTGGAAAGTCAGACACTTTATATTTTTGTTAATCCTTCTTTTCCTATTTAGATCTGGCCAGATTATGGCGAGATTTATGTAAATAGCATTAAGCTTCGTTGCTAGTTACAAAGATAGAAATTCTATTTAAAATATGCAAGAATGATGAAGAAATAAGAAAAAAATAAAAAGAGATTAACATTGAATGTTTTGATGGTAATGTTTCAAAATGTGATAACTATACCTTAAAAAAACAATATAACAATACAATTGTGTGAAAATTATTTATTCGTTATTTTGTTATTTTTGAAGCGTATTGCAACCATGCCGGATACTGACATTCTATTATACTGCATCAACTACCAGGGTTATTTTAGCAGATATTGGGACTGCAGCAGGATTTGAACCCGTGTCCCCCTCGCTGTCACTGCTACAGTTAGACGGCTTACCGGCTGTGCAACGGAGCGGGGCAATTAACTATTTAAAAAATAAATTTATTTCACTTGAAAATTTTAATTTCTGCTGATTTCTGCCAGAAGTATTCTATTTATTGAAAATTAGATCTCCTCGGATTAATGCCTAATAAACCTAATAACTATTGTTAGTTTTGTGTTTTTTTTTTAAAATAATTATCAGCTTGTCCAATTCACAGAATTAAACCAGTTTCTTTACAGTAAAGAATAAAATCCTATTAAAAATGTTTATGTTTCGCATCCCTTGTTGCTTTCAACTTCCAATTTGATGTGCGCTTTTGACCTGGACGTCACATCAGGGCGACAAGCGCAGAGGATAGGAACTACAACCAAAATTGATTTATCTCCGCGTTAGGGAAAAAGAAGCAAACCTTAGATGTATCCTTCTTCCTTTTTGTATAATCGTAGCTCCTTTACATTTGTAAATTACTGTGAGCAACTCAAAATAGAAATCAACAAAAAAACATATTTTTTTAAAATACTAGGTCTAATACGTCGAATCCACTGTACAAAATAATGTCAGAAATAAAGAATTTATTTACTCTATTATTTTATAGATTGGAATTGTACTTAATGCTCGCCGAAATATATCAGCGGTGCTTTGAGAGGTAATAACGCCAAGTTTATGTGCGCATGTATGCCGAGCGATGGCGGTATTTTATTTCCGGCTCGTGTATCCATTGCACGCGAGGGTTGTGCTCCTCACGTTTTCCAATTGACATGAGCGGTCGAAAGCAATAGTTTGGTTTGTATGCATTTTACGGCCGTCAAGTAGTCGACTTTGTCTGGACTTTAACAGATAGATGCATGTTATTTGAGTGGGCATTTAAATTTAATACTTGCAACTATGACTTGTTTTCATCTAGATTTTTATGACACGTATATTCAAAAAATAGATTTCCAGAGAAAATTTTTCACTTTCGCACATTTTATTGCATTCTATTGCAAGCAGTTAAAGTGCCTCGTCCCCGGAGAGCATTAACTGTCACTCGAAAAACGGAAGTACCACATTTTGTTTGTGTTTTCCCAATAATACGAGATAACAGAAGAAAGTAGAGGGATGCATTTTAAGAAAAGTTCTTTCAACTAACAAGAGTTCGAGATAAATAATTAGAAATAAATTGATTTCTTGCAAGGGTAAATTAATTTTGTTTGTAATTGAAAATGAAACTGCATCTTAGACTTAAAGTTTACATATTTACAAAACGAGAACAAACCCAAGCCATCCGTAGTCACAGAATGTAGAGCAAAAACAATTAGCAAAGTTTGATCATAAATCTTTTGCGATACAAGTTAATCAACATGGAACAAAAATAAACCTGAAAGTAGTTAACTGGCGAGTAGCTATCGAAGCTTATTTAATGTCAATAAAAGTTAGAAAAAATCGAAAAACGTTTACCTTGCTTTCCAAGAGGAGAGTTGCGCGACACCCATCTGAAATACAAAACAAAACATGTGGTTAAAATTAAGAAAGAAAAGTGACAATTACAACGAATAAATTTAAAGTTTTTAAGACTATTTTATAATGATAAGTTTAGAAATAATCTAGTAGTTCTTTAAATTTCTTCCTAAAAATTATTATAATTTTGCCATCTTGAGTACCTCAAATCAATCACTAGGGATTAAACAAGCTAGAACAGTTTGTGCACTCTCTACTATTATGTTCATATAATTTATTTAGATCTGGTGCATTTCTAAAGTTGCGATAACAGTACCTCTCAGTAGGCAAAAAAACGATCATAAATAATAAGATGAAGATGTTACGTTGGCGCGAGTGGCCTGTGCCAACGTATTTGTTATTCCAGCAACATCGCGCATTTTTCGTCCTGCTAACTTCCTCATGCAGCCATTATTCTGTGGCGGCGTCAAGTAGGCAAACAACGAGGGCGCATAAAAAGTTTGTGATGTCAAGAAATGCAACATCAGCTGCAACGTGTCGGTGTTTAATGAAAATTAATTAACTTACTGCTCTGAAAGTAAATTAGACAATGATTTATTATGCGAGGCAAGGCTACAAAGTTAATTTTCATCATAAATGCTACTTTAAAGAAACAGGAGTATTTTTGGCTTAAGAAACTAAAATTATATCCAAAAGTGCAAGAGACTGAGAGAATATTTTTGCCGTTGTCATGTCAAATATCGTCATCACCATGGAGACAACCCAGAAAAATAAAGCCGAGAACATGGAGCATTTGGGCGTGAAGAAAGGTAACGTGGCATAGTTTCCTCAGAAGGCCATCAGTTTAATTATTTATTTTTTGAGAAGTTATTTATTAGTTAGTCACTAGCAACTTCTTACATAATCTCAAAGGATCCGTAAAAACAACATCAGAGAAGACGAAACCAAGAAGTTCGTTTAGCCTCATTTCCTGACATAAATTTTATTCGTCGTTGACGTTGATAACACACCTACATATTGATTTTTTAAATTAAGATAAATGTCACCCTATTTTCCTTACTTCATTATAGTAACCATTTCGTTTAAAATTCATATATTACCAATACTTTTTCATCATCCTTCACATGTCACCCTTCCAATAACCTAAAATGCTCTCTAAAACTCCGTGCAAATGTAAACTAATGGTTAAATTAGTCGCCATTCACTCTCCAAATACATCTAATATATTCAGGCGTAGCTTGTTTGCATAAAAAGGGTTTATGCGCCGTTTTAAATTTGCCCTGGTGCTACATCAACATTTGTTTTTCCACACACACATTTTTCCTCTACGCACGAGTTGATATAATTTGCGTGTGATGAACGCCTCCACAAATAGCTCTTTCAAGTGATTTACAAATAAATTAAACCCATTAGGCCATTAGTCCGCTAATTGCAACTCCCCACCAAGAAGATTCAACGGCATTTGGCATGCAGTCAGACAATGCATAGCGCTTATCGTTTGCACGCTGCTCAATTTCCTAAACACGCGCGATTATTGATATTACACGCGTTGGAAAATTTGTAGCGCACCACTTAACCTATTTCCACGACTCTTTCAAATGCAAATCGCCCGTTAATTTCGACTATTTGAACAAAGCAAAGCGTGCATTTAATGTTGGGCTTTTAGAGAACAGCCGGAGGCGTGGGCGAACAGTACGGGATTAAGTGATTATCGCACTAAAAGCCCTAAAAGTTCAGAAGACGCCAAACACGGCACGGAAAATATGAATATTGCACCTCGAGGCAATTTATACATAATATCCTTTTATTAGTTTGAGCATGTTATGAATATAAAATGGGTTATTAACAAGTTAACACTTGATTATCACAAAAAGCGTACCGGGAAAACGGGGATTGATTGAGAATATATTGAAAATTTTACATTTATGGAGTGGGTATTTTTGCAGGAGAATTGACAACATCCAGGGATGCATTTCATATCTAGGATTGGATATTTTATGAACGGAGAACCAAAAATAAACATGAAAAAATTTAGAAAGAAAAAAAAAAAAACAATAAAAATGAGACAATAAGCAATAAAACTGAATGGCAAATCAATAGTTATTTTAGTGTAGTACTAGATTGAAAGCAAAGAAAAGAAGTACAAATTTTTCTGAGAATGTTATGAATATTAAATATTTTGCCGTCTTACTCAATCATTGTCCATCCAACCAATATGTTTTAATTTTATTAAAGTGAGATGAAAATGCCAAAAACTAAAAATTGTTTACTTTGATAAATAATCGTAAAAAATCTTAAGATCACTTCAACTTAGATTGTTAAATTGTAAAATAGATTTACTAATTAATAGTAAGCACTTCAAATGCATTCTAAAATAAATCCATTTCCCCATTTATGGTACCTATTTGCATACGACGGTTTCTTATTGAATTAAATTTCAACATGTCCCCAATTTCTCAAAAGGATGTAGTCGCTCATGTAACGTTTTGTGCATTTGTGGCGCACTGTTTGCTCCTGAGGTCCGCATTAGTCGCCGCCGCAAATTTGATCCCGGCGGCGGAAAACTGCCTCCGCATTCCACTTACATAACAATTACAAACAACCGTCCCTGTGGCCTGCGTTGCCGCACCGGCAGACATTGCGGGTCGTTAGCTGCTGCGATGCTTCGTTCAGGGTGGAGTGTATTTATTACTCGGCGGGATTAGCGGCGGCGGCGATAAGCAACATGCGCAGTCCCTCATCGCATGGTCACACACGACTAGTGATAAGCTACATGCTCTGCACTTGATTACGCCGAAGAATAATGCGGGAATAGATGTGAGAGAAAATTAGATTATGTTAGCGGAGTAAGAGAGAAAGAAAGAGATACTAAATTGATTGTGTTACCAAATATTAATTAAAATATAAAGGAATACAAAAGCAAATGTGGTTTACTCTAACTTAGCAGTAATATAGAAAGAGATACAGTTGAATTGATTATCTATTAATACTATCAGAAGAAATTGACAAAGAAAAATTATCTCTACTGAAAGTACACCCTTTAGGATTAATTAATATAATGAGTAAAAAGTGCACTTAAATATAGTTGATAAGTATCACCAAAATTAAGCAACTTTAAAGCTTTAAATTTAAAATTATTTATAATAGAGATATTCTGTTGATTCCTCTATTTAATAATTCATTAATTACTCCAATTTAAATGACTTTGTAAAATAGGCTGAGCATTAATAATGTGATATTTAATTAAATTAACAACCTCGTCTTAATCCTTGCTCAATATACAACACTATTTTCTCATTAGCCGATTCGATTATCTCTAATCCCCCCCACATTTCAATAATGACACCCAATTATCATTCGGCAGGGTCTTCTTCTCTGACAGTGCTGCGCCAATTTAACATCGACCTCATAAGTATTCCGCGCAGTTCTTGATCTGCCCTGTGCCACGAATTTCCACTCATACGTGAGTACGCCGCCGCCCGCGTGTATTAGTTTTTTCCTGTCACACAGTTTGCTCGTAGTAACACGTTGTGCGCGCGCGTTTGCACATGGAGTCCGCCACCCCCATATTCTCACCCCAACCGCAGAGTACATGGTAAAGATACAAATTTAATCAAAACAGCAATCTCGACACATTTGCGCAAAGTTGTGCAGTGTTGTAGAGCGTGCAAAACAGAAAGACGCATTTTGTAGCTTCTTATATTCGAGGGGCGGCGAGAATGTCGGTATCTGTACTAGGAAAACCATTTAGTGCTCACTAATTACAGTTATGTTTTGCTATTTTCTAAGAGGTTTACAAGGGAATAAATTGAACACAATGCAACTTTGCATCGATGAATTAACAGAGTTTCCATCGACCAGCAGTAGTAGGCCGATGGGTCAGGCAGTTGCAATGCACTGATACTGGCATTCTGTAATCTCCTTACATAAATATATAAATGCAGCACATATATATTATATATATATATCATTTAATTAAATTTAAAAAAAATGCAAATTAGCGGTATAAATTTTATCATGACAAACTCACTCTAATTGATTAGAATATTTTCATTTAATTTAAAATTCCAATGCGTATTACTACTGCTATTGTGGTGCAGCCTGGTGGTTCAGACATTGTGTGGCTGAGAGAGTTAATTAATTGCTATCGTATGGAATTTGCAGAGGTGGTGCTTGCAAAAAACGCAAATGTAATAAAAATATATTACTCAATGTGTTCTCTGGGGAGAATATTGCTATATTGAACGATGGGATAATAACAATATTTCGTTATATCCAGTTCAGTAATACAACTGAAGCAAAAGAAGCAAGCAACAGTATCCCTAATAATAGCAAATAAAGTATTGATTAATCCAACTCTACTAAATTTAGAAGAAATAAAAAATCTGTGTTTAAAATAACAGTTCCAATCAGATATAATTCAAGCAAAATGTTCTTAAAATGTTATCGGCAAATTTCTATGGAACATATATTGTTAGAGTTCTATAGAAAAACATTATGAAAAGTAAGAACTAAGTGAATTAACTAATTAATATGCTAATTAATTAATTCACTTAGTTCTTACTTTTCATAATAATTTTCTATTGGACATTTTCAAGACAATTTCAAGAAAAGAACAACTAAGGCAATTAATGGTATTATATTTATTAGAAATTTAAATAAATTCTAATTAATTTGGCTTATAACCAAGTTGAGCAAATAAAAAATATCTTTAGTTTATTGTTTTCATTGAACAAATCCAATTAAACTATTCCCACCCATATAATAGTAAACTCGTATATTTAGCGTACTTGAGAAAAATTATGCTGTACTTTTCGGGCTATTCAGCATCAGAAAAATTCAAATGCATTCACTTTTTGCAGCCCCACAAAATAGGTACTTTAACTTCTAATCAAATTTGGTTATTACTTAATAAATCAATACATCCATGTCTAACTAAAATTGTAATAAATTTTAATTGATTTCTTATTTCCATGATAAACACCTTTTAATCGACATCCGCGTTACATTAATATGTAAACAGTAAGATACATGTAATTTAACTAAGCCTAATAGGGAAATGGACAAGCAGTAAAATATGAAGTAATAAAGTTATTTAATCACTTTAGCTGCGCCGTGCTAACATGACCGCGCTAACAAGTCGGCGAAATTAGATTTCTGGATAAAGATACGCAAAGGATAATGAATGATTAGAAACTCGCATAAAACTGTTATTAATATAAAGTAGAGAGTGCAGCCTGCTTCAACTTTCAGGAGGAGCAGAATGCACGTGCGAGCAAGTTACGTGCTTATTTGTAATCAGGCTGGAAAGCAATTTACTTAAATCTTCCTTAAAATAATTACTGTTGCCGCAATGTGTACGTGATGTGGAGATTCCTATCAAGCCATTACAATAGAATCTTTGCAATTTGGTCAATTTACTATGAAATAAAATACGTTTTCTTGGCGCGTACTTTACCTGCATTTCGCTGCATTGTAAAGAAGGCGGAAATTGTCTTCAATTAATCGCGCTATTATCAAAAGTTGCACGTAATATCGGCCCATTTTGTAGTCAGTCTTTCCTACATTCCTAACGTATCATAAGACCAACAAACTATATTTCTAGAAACACTTCAGAACAGGGAAAACAGAAAAAATTTAGTTGACTTGAGTGATGTGACATTTGGGCTCTGGTAAGGGCGCGTGACCTGTGGAGCATCGCGCTACCAACCCAACGACTCGTTACCGCCATCGATTTCTTTAAAAATGCATTGCAGCTTCTCTAATTACACCGTGACGCTGTAAACTGCGCAACCGCGCATGCTACAACGATGCACACGCGTTGGAGCGCGACGGAGGCGGCGAGGCTGCGGCTGCATGCGAAACTGGGTGTGACATCCATGGGATAGTCATTGCTCGTTTACTAGACTAGTTCATTCGTGGGCAAGTAGTGAAAAACGCACCGAACCAGTTATACCAGTTGGGAAATTTTAGCACTAAAATTGCTTTATGTGGATATTATAATGTATAAATAATTCATGATCTATGACGATAGAATATAAAATTGTTTTCCGATATCTTTACAGAAGTAAAATATTGAGAAAGAGTTAACTTGTTTGAAACCAAATAAAAATATTTAATTATAGGGAAATATTCATTGTTTCACTGATTTTGTTTGTGCCTGACATTTGTTATCAGTACCTACTGGAAAAGGCAACAACCCTACACACTTGCGTTAAAACCAAAGGAAAAACATGATTTAAATACACAAAGCCACAAGCTGAATTCAAATTAGTTTAGTTATATCAGCGTTGTTAATTGATGCACTTAGCAAATATTTTCACCCGACGTCACCGAGATGTTCACTCTACAACGAGACGCACGACGATATACTGCAGAGTCTTCGTTCTACTTGCGTTCGTAGCATGCGTTGTTTTATCTACAGCGATAACGCACCAGTGCCAATAAAAACAACTGTCAACACAACACAGAGAACAAAAAGTGCATGAAATATGCCGATCTCGGGAGTATAAACAAACCAATATAAAAGTTCAAAAAGTGACTCACTGTGACATCTAAAATTAAATCAAGGCAAATAAAGAAGAATCAAAATAAAAGATATCCTTTCAATAAGAAAAAAGGCAATTTTTATTTCCCCATCAGACTTTTATCCATTAACAAAAATTAATCGTTTCAATTTCAACACAAAAATCGGCAATCATCTCAATTTCCTCTTGTGTCCCATCACTTTTCCAATAATTTCTCACTCATACGACAAATCTCCAACCTTCCTGCAAGTTTCCCGACAAATACAATACAATCTTTATAAATATTATTGTGTAATTAAATTAAGTGTTAGCCACGTTGTTGAAAGGGTGATGGGGAATTTAAAGTCATATCCGTTTACGCAGCAAAAAAAAGCTCATTCAGTAAAAACTCAGCAGGCGGAGAGAGGCGGAGAGAGGCGGCACGGCGACGGCAATATATGCGGACCGCAGATACAAGACTACCACCCGCCACTATAGTAAAGCAGTGTAAATGAAACCGAAGCTGCAATAATGCGGCAAAAAAGTTCCGCTGAATCGGCGGGACAGAACAGCATTATGACAATCCTAAGAAAGAAGGGAAGATCACTTAATTTTAATTAAACACTACATATTAAACTAGAAAAAAAACTGAGATTCTTTTCAATCTACAAGAAAATGAAAGAGAGTCCAGTAAAATAATTTTCTCTAGAGATGAAAAGAAAACATCTAAACTTTTATCGACTTTATTTTGTAGGAGTTTATATTTATGAGTAAAATATTAGTAAAATATCTACAACTTTGACAACCCGAAAAATGTATATCACTTTTGGGGAGTTTAGACAAAGTACTGGTTTAGACTTTTTACATTTTACAGAAATTAAGTACATTTTGCAACCACTGCAAACCATTTTATTTGTTAACTTGTTAGTCTTTAAACATTTCCATTCAATTCTCAGTTAGAAATATCAAGGGTACAACTTTTTATACAGTTCAATTTTCTCTCTCCCTATTTCCCAATTTCCCAGCTTTCAAGCTGCCGATAAACGTGTGCTAAATGGCCTGCTCGCTTCTTCATATGCCAAAGTTTCTAATGATTCGATACGCGCGTTGCATTCCAAAATAAAAATCACCGTATTCATCGAAGACTCGCATTCTTATCCGCTCAGCCAAAGAGTCAAGAAAAGTGAGAAGCCAAGTTAGTGAAGAATAGAGGAAGAGGTCGCAATCGATTGAAGCCAAATAACGAAATCAAATCGGGTGACGCAGATTTCATTTCATTGGACTTTTATTAAAATGCACTTCTAGCCCTCTCGGTTCAAAGACCCCCTAGCTCAGGACAGACAACAAAAAAAAAATTGATAAGTCACTATCATTCGATATTAGGATAAAATCATTGGATGTCAGCCAAAAATTGCTCTAAATTTACAACGATACGGTGCACATTGTGCTCGTAAATCACCGGTATTAAAAGTCACAAGTACGCGGGGCTTGTATTAGTTCTTGTCTGCATGAAATTTGCATTCTTTCATTGCATTTACGACGTCGGAAAACTTATTTTCATTATCTCGATCTGTTTACGTTGTTAAATATGCATTTAGGTATTTGAAACATTAATTATTATGCATTAAAGTAGAATTTACACTCAAGAGATGCAAAGCTTATGCTAAGCTTTGAAGTCACATAATTTATAAGTGAGTTAATAATTATATTAATGATAATATAGAATATATTTATTCCTCAATTAATGGTATTAATTTGGTTAAATATGGATGCAAAGTGCCTTGTTTTAAAAATGTTTTAAAAGATTTAAGAAATATTAAGTTCAATTTTTCTGTACTGTAGGTTAACAAAGCAATAAATTTTTTATCTACTTTCTGAAGCTTTTGACATAATTAATATATCAACTAGAAACGATGTGTTGTTTATTAGCCCAAAGCTTTTTGGAGAATACACAGAAACTAATAAATATTTCCAATTTCCTATCTTAATACATAATTTCTACATTAGCATACTATGCCACCGCTAAATATGAATTATTAAAGTAATAAATTACTTAAGAAATTCTTGACTTTTGTTTGCCACGCTCCGTTTTTCATTAAAAAATAAACTTCATTTTTGCATAAATGTTGCAATTTTCTCCCTTTGCATGAATTCCACCCGAAATGCATACTTCCAATTTTTGTTATAATAGTTAAGTCACTCAATTTCGCTTCAACTTGTATTTAATCTCGTCTCGCTTGCATCAGAAAAAGCATACACCACCAACGTCGCTTCAAACTAGAACACTTTAATCCGAATATGACGTTCAATTTCACGTTTTCCGCTTATTTGAGCCGGGAAACAAATCCATATGACCGGCCAGTTTAAGAGCATAGAAAACAAGTCGTCATACGTGCGCATAATGGTTTTACGTCAGGACAGCAACGAGTTTCCAACCAAATATACCTACCGATGCGTCTGTCCATTCGAGGCGACAAAAAATTCAAAATGTACAATACGTATTCCAACTAACACTCCGCCACTGAAATACGTCAAATTTTCTGTAGATAAATTTCACTATGTATAAATTAACTTTTTACTGGGTTCTTGATCAAGTTGCCACATTTTAGAGCAAACAGAAAGAGGTATTGTAGCTTGATAAATATCCACGTTTAGTTCGGAAAGCGTGTGCAACTTAAGATGCTCTTTGATCCTTAGTGCTCATCCAGCTTTACACTCTTTTCTGGCTGGTGTTGGGTGGTTATCGTGAAAAGTCGATGAGGTAGATTTATGACACCATTCACGGCACGTAAATCCAGAAAGAAAGCGGGTTCAGATGTAATTATAGTTATTTAACCAAAGTAATTTTCTTTACTATTCTTCGTTCCACCTAAGTAAGCATAGTTATACTTTGTACATTGCTAAGGTATATAAATAATTTCAAACTTTGGCCCTGAGTAAAAACTTGTGCCAACTTTGAAAATGATTACAACTTACTATTTCACGCGTAAACCATATTCAAAAAGTTTGCGTTCGAGTGTATTTCCTTTGTTTCCTTCCCTAGGATCAAGTAATCTATTTCACATATTCCTTACCCAGTTCCGCACACGCACGCATTTTTCCATCGCAGCCGGAAAATGTAACGGCGCAAAATAATGGAAAAACATATCATCTTCCGATACGCTTACGATGGCTTCCGATTGTATTCAAACGCGTATTTATTCCTATCCCTATGCCTGGTCTTTATAATTGTCAACATAAGAACCAGCACAACCGTTTTGGAATAGGTGCCGCAACGCGTGAGAAGATTTCAGTTTTTTCTACCTTGCTTGATAGAAACTTTTATAGGATTTCCAACCCTGACAATAGCGGGCGAATAAAAAACTTGTGTTGCTGGCAGTTATAAAATGAGCTTTACAATCGCAAAAACATTTAAAGTTTCAGTGGTGAAACATCAAGTTTAACTGTTTTACACGCAAACAACACTAATTTTTACATCGGTAACCTAGGCAACCGACTCAGCTGTCTAAACTGTGCTTAGACTTAAACTGTTACACATTGTGTCTTCCTCATTGAAACAGGTAACAGATCTTCTCTTTGTACACTTTCAACACGCTGAATGAATATTTCCTCTCCCTCTCTCAATTTCGCGCACAAGAAAAAAATCCTCGCTACTCCAATGCGACAGTCGATATCATCCATGCGACTGTCAGTTTATCACATATTCTTCTATTTATCCAAATTCAGCACAAAAGAATCTTTACAAAGCCAGCACGGAAAGTTTGTTACAAAAACACATTGTCTGTGAAATCCTTTCAGGAGCGGGAATTGTTAGTGTCAGAGTTGTTTAGCATCTTTATTAAACCCTCTTAGCTTGTTAATCACGAGTAAAAAACTTTAGCGACTTGTTGAGAGAGTTTGCAGCTTTTGTTCGTGCACAAGTGGCACGTGTATATTAGACGTGTCGACAATATACAACCAAGTAAATAGTTGGGTATTACGCGAGCGTAATCAATTTCGAGCTTAGGATTAACAAGCGCATGTGTTACAGTAGTTTATTTCCGTGCTAATTACAAGATGTTGTTGAGGAATTAAAAGCGTGTAGTAAAAAATGAATAAAGTTGTTACTAACGAGTTAACGCGGGAATAAACTAAGGTATAAATCATACTGTTTTATGAGTTTTGCAAGACTTTTATTGTTTATTACAATGTAGTGATGTAGATTTTAGTATAGACGACATTTGCTTTACTAATAAAATTTTAGTGCAAGAATGCTATTGACTGAATTCCAAATCAAAATAATTTATATGTCACCGAAGCAATGCAGGTAAAATAATCTAGATTTTTAATACAGAAAGCAAAAATTTTAAATACTGTTACTTAGTCATGAGTCCTCAAAGTTGATTAGAAATAAGAGCTGTTTATAAATATCATGCAATGTTGTAAGAAAAGGCGTGATAAGTCCTCTAAGAGTCGTTCAGAATTAGTAAAAATATTTAAAAGTATATTAAATGTAAATTAGTCAATATATCAATGCAGCATTTATAAACAAATATGTTTTAAATCTGTTTTTATAAATTAACTTTGGTAGAAGTCACATTCACGATTGCACCAATTAAAATTTATTTTAATTTAAAATACTTCCAATCAATATTATAATGTGAAATAATATATCAATATGCATAGATAAATGAATACATTATATAAAACCATTTGTGTTTTTCCGTTTGAATTAAAAATAAAGAAGTTACATTGATTTAAAGTCAATTTAATAACTTTTGAGATACCATTTTTTGGTCACATTGCAATAAAAGTTTAAAATACTAAATACACGCCACTAAATTACGTGAATGTATCATGTAAGTCATGGTTTTCCTTTCCGTAATAAAATAAATCAAACCTCAACTTCTCCACTTAAAATGTCTCATCTAATTCCAGCATCATACGCCTTCATCTCACCATTTTCCTGGGGAAATCCAATGCAATAACCGTACCAATGGTCAAAACCTTAGTCACGTCTGCTGAATGCGCTCCCTTTACTGAGGTCGAATTGTAAAAGTTGCGCACGAAATTATATCTCAAATCAGTCGACGTTGGCGCGCGCGGGGGTTGAAACCACGTCCCGTGCGGACTTTTCCGCGAACAAAGCGCCTTTCCCAAGAGTTACTAGACTTCCACGCGCACCGCGTTATCAGCTCCCGATGCAGAAGATAAACTTTTAGAACGGAATTTATTGCTCGCGGCCTTTTTTCCGCCGCTACGCGCGTCCATGGTTGGCCTATACGTAGTCTCCGCCCGCGTAGATTATGATGCTGGAGATTAATTATCTTCGCAGTTTTCCGTCGCATCGCTCATTGTTTACTGAGTGCACTGAGTTTGCCAAAGCTCCTCGCGCTCTGCATGCCAGAGGGGCAACATTCCGGCAGGCGGGAGCGCGCACGTTCATTGGAGGCGACGAGCTTTAAGAACTTATTAAAATTTTCAACTATCCATTAAAAGTTTGCGCAAGGACTAAGATCACACTGCGCCTTGCATGGTGTCACAAAGTTTTTTAGAGCAATAACCCAGACTTACACCGAAAATAAGTAGTAATCTCGTCTAGAGATGGAAAACACCATTTTAAATTCTAGTTAAATATTTATAACTTAGTAAATGCATTTAAGAGATTCTAACAATGCTATTTTTAATTGCGAGGTGCAGTAAATATGCCGTCGGTTCATTGTCTTCCAACAACCTTTTTATTCATTTGTAGCAGAGAACAATGAAGCTAGAAACGCGCTCAGGAGTCTCAGCTGCAAGCGCGCACTCTTCTTGTTATTTTTCATTATCCTGTATATTGAACCGTACCAACAACAGATGCCAGCAGACAATGCTATATTGTCGCAAAAAGCAGGAATAAATGTCAGAAGACTATATGGAGTTGTCTACGAGTCCACTTGAGAGTTGTCAAGAAAAGGTAATAATAACTTTATTGCAGTTGATTTAAAATTTAATCTGAAGAAATAACAATACTGTCATAGAAATAAAAAAAAAAGACTGAGTGAAAAATAATGCACAATCTCAAATAATATTTCGGAATTTGTAAATACAAGTCAAATTTAAGCGAGTTAAGATTATTTGTACACAAATATCAAATTTGCTTAGAAAATTAAAATACATTTCAAAGTATTTACCCAGAATAAATATAAACCATCCATTATAGTAGTTTTATGTAATAAATTACCACTGGAATGATTAAATTCAGAAATCAGTTGCTAAATATAGTAAAGTATGCAGTAAAATCATGGGAAAAATCAAGAAGTGCAAAGATATTCTAGAAGCACTTTATTGTTCTTAGATGCAATGTTTTAAAATTATGAAAATTATCTTAGTGTCTAAATCAACTTAATAATGCTACACCTGAATAAATCCTACAAAATTTTTAATTTTCAGACTTTAAGGTGTTTTGCAATGCTCTCTGAGCAAATTTAATGCATAAATTAATGCATCGTCGTGCATGTCCCTTTTTAAAGAACTTTCTTGAATTATCTGTGCATGATACCTCGTCTTTGATGTGCTCTCTAACTGAAGTCAAGCAGAATCTGGGAAACTCGTCTTACCCACCAGTTCCATTTCCGCATAACTTCCGTTCGATATCTGAACCCAACATTCCATTATTAATTTTCCATCTTTTTTCGATCTCCCATTATTGCCAAACGCGCCCCTCTCCTCAACTTTTTGCTCCTCGTATTACAATCAAACTACATTCGTAATTAAACCCACAAGAAGCGACATGTGCACGGCATTGTATTGGAGCGCATTGTTCATCAGCGCTGCATTATTTGCATTTGCTCTGCCATCCAATTAGTGCGATAATAAATCATTCGCCAAGCGTATCAAGCAACTCATTAATTTTACTGCCGTTGTGAAATTGTAAAACAATACCAGAGAAATAGAATGACT
The DNA here is from genome assembly GCA_027575565.1 of Diploeciton nevermanni. NCBI lineage: Eukaryota > Metazoa > Arthropoda > Insecta > Coleoptera > Staphylinidae > Diploeciton > Diploeciton nevermanni. Next base: position 2,800,307 of record JAODIE010000011.1, read on the forward strand.
AATATTTTTTATTGGTTTTTGTGTTTAATTTATTTAGAGAGGAAAAACAGAAGCAGGGCTTGTTGTGATAGACAATATTTGTATAATTCCAGGGAGCGTAATTTAACGCAATTGAAATAAACGTTAGTCAAATAGAATGCCCGAAAGCTTCAATTTATAAATGTAATGAATGTCCAATTAATGGAATAGATTTACTCAGAATGCACTGATATATTGATACTAGTATGGTAGCGAAACTACGTTTCGCATTGTGATTGAGGGTGTATTTCTTGTTGGAATGCATTAGGCGTGTTGAAAGTACTTAGAAAGTAGACAAAGTACAAAAACATAAAAAATATGGAAACTGTAGTTATAAATAATTCCAAATTATCATTATGAATGACAATATATTTTGAACCCAATTTTATAGCAAATTAACCCAAAATAATTGAAGTTTCTAATAATACAACAAATTTCTAAACTCATTTTAAATTAAATTACGAGCAAAATTCTTCTGATCAGTCTAGCATCCGGAAAACTTAACGTTAATTGATACTATTTTGTGATTTTTTGATTAGAGAGTAATTAGAGAGTAAATAAAAGTGACTTCCTTCATCAGTAAAATCTAAGAAGTAGCATCTTGTAAATAAAATTGAAAATGTTTGAGCAATTAATATTCTAGATCTTGCGTCAAAACAACTTAATTCAAAACATCCTCTACGAAACCACAATATAATATCAACTTAAGCAACTGGCTTTGTTCTACATCTCTCACATCTTACAGTCTTGTTTAGCCAGCTCTTTGGCGAATCCTTTGTTCCCACTTCACTTAACCGATCGCACCCGCGAAAGGACGCAGTAGCAGGAATATAATTCCCATTCCTGTTAATCGCAGTCTTAACCGCAGAACCTATTCTAAACATTGTTAAGGTTGATAGACAGGAAATTTCTTAGGTATACAACAAAAATGGTCCTTTTCAAGCCAGAAACTGTTTCTCCACTTCGGATACATTTTTCGTTTGCCAGTAGAACACGAGAAATAGTCTATTGCCGGTTTTATGTTTACGTCAGTAAACAATAGGTAAATTATAAAAGATTATCAACGATTTCTACACCGATACAATTGTAAATCCAGCGAGAAATTCAGTGTGATGGTCGAGAAGCATTCGGTACTGCACCCCAATCCGCTTATAGATGCAATTGTGTTTGCGCTCGAATTTCATTCATGGGGATGACGGTGTACTGAGTTTTGCGTAGAACCCGGTCAGCGACAGGCGACGGCAATGAGCGCGCAACACGCTTGGACGTGTTGAGCGGATTATTGAAATCAATAATTTATTAGTACTTATCGTAGGCGATGTGTGATTGTAGTGCGCATGTGTACGCTCAATAGTGATTTTACAAATGCCAAATTCATGCAGATGCCGGTGATTTAGAACTATTGTTGCTTACTTGCCAGTGGGAGAGGCAAAACTCGATATTAGTTGGAACGTGACTACATTCTGGTTATTTCTTTGCAATGAGAAGAGTAAACAAGTTGAAAAGAATTAAAGCAAAAGAATTGACTGACTAAATAACAAAATTAAATTAATAGTTAATTAATTGAATAGAACTGCAATTTAAAGCTAAAAAATTGGCAAGAAAAATAAATAATAAATATAAACAATTATCACAGTGAAAATACAATAATAGCATATTAGTTACTAATTTGTCTCTATATGTTAGCAATAAAATTCTTTATTTAATTTCACTTAAATGTTTGGGTACATTTGTAGAATGTGATCACATTGAGTGTACGATGTGTACGTAGAATTTCCCTTCCGCTGGGCGCGGTTAGGCTGTCGGTTTTTAGATTTATCGCCCGATTTGTCAGGTCGAGGCCCCGTCGACGTGCAAGGCGGCGGCAGGCGTCGGCGTGTTCCGGACGAAACTACAAGAAAGTTGACTTGAATTAAATGCTTAGCTAGATGTGCGCCCCTACGATTAGAAAATCTATTAAATCAACGCTTCAAATCTTCAAATCTTCATTTGCAAATGAAGACTTGTTGATTTAAAAATTGATTCTCATTAAATTGTAGGATCATTAGTGATTGTCTAATTTTTAAGTTTATAGAGTGTGCTGATTTGCAGAATGGGCCAGTTTATCATATTTATTTTTATTCCTTTGGTGGTGCGGAATAATGAAGGTTAAATTATGCAAATTACGAGTGTTATTGTGTTTATCTTCACATAAAAAGAAGAAAAATGCAATTAAAACAAAGAATGATAAGTGTTGTAATATTCAATAACAAAATAAATGTGATTAATAAATTGTAAAGTTTAACTTGATATTTTTGGAATGTTGAAATTTATAACCGCAAAACAAAATCTGAATGTCAATTTTGAATTATTACTATAACCACTATCATGTTATATACTTATTCTGCTATTAATGTTCATAATTTAGTAAATAAATATTGATAGGAACTATCATTAATTTGAATAAATGCAAACCAATAGAGCGGAAAGATAATTTTTCAAATTAACTCTCAAACTGTGATAAATGTTGATTTTTAAATTAACACATTTAATTTTATCTTAATACCATTACCAGTATTATAAAAACCACCACCTACTCTATTACTGTTGCTAATTCGATAAACAAATAATACGTATGAATATGTTTTCTAATCAAATTAATAAAAAATCTGTGAATTTGTAACCTACGAGTATTATTAGCTTTTCTTCATCACCGTTTGCTGTAGAAAACATAATAGGCAAATATAAGTGTTTCAACCAAAACATTTTCAATAATATAATGCACGCCTGCAAGTATGTTGCGCTCTGATCTCGTTTGCATGTACTGCCGTTATTTTGTGCGTTGAACCCGATTAAATTCTGGTAATTAAGTGAAGGCGTTATAACAATTACTTTAAATAATTACACGCTATTGTATTGGTACTTAAACTTAAGCACTACGTAGGCGCATGCAACGCACTGTGGTGTAGCACTTTCCCAGGACATGTCAACCGCTGGTTACGATTCCATGGCGGATGCGCCGGTTTTGCCTATTATAAATGAACATGCGGCCGTGTTGTTTGCGTTGCCAAACAAGCGCGCATGCTCTATTTATGGGCGGATTAATCAAGATAAATGGTCATGCAAGAATAAACTGCGTATGCAAATTTCCCGCCAAATGTCTCAATAAAACACGCTGTCATTGTGAGATTAATTGTATTATTTACTTCAATGTTTTATGGATGCAAATAGAGAATATTAGTAAATAATTTATTTGGTCATATTATGTAATGTGTTACTTTAATATAAAGTTGAATGTAAAGTTTGATACAAAGTTATGACCTAACTAGATGTTTCGGAATGTTTCTGCGCTACAATTTGAACAGTGAAACTACTCGCGTAAACTATGCTTGTCAGAGTAAAGTTTATCCGGATGTAATCTTGTTTACTTCTAGTATCATCATTTTGACAAATGAATTATTTGAATTTTAGCAGAGAAAGCTTCTAGTTTAGATATTACAAGCTTTTGTTTTCTTTGCTTATTTCAGTTGATAATTTTTAGTTGCTATTATTCTAAGCACATGACTTGCAATGTGTTGTTTATTTGGTGGTTGAATTTCGACTGTCTAACAGTCTTCAGGATTCTTTGCCATTACCCGTCGCTATCTCGTCTAGTTCCGCTCATCCTCATGTTATCGTTGTGGCTTCTCAACTCCGCATTTAAACTTTGCAAGGCACCGAAGCGCAGAAGCATAACTGGTAGCATATATTAGAAGCACGCAATTATTAGTCAAGTGTAAAATAATTGGTGTGTTGCTTCCTGCAGACGTATATGAATGTAAACGTAAAACTAAGATCTATGAATGCGTCAGTAGTGATATTTCAGTTCCATTTGTCGACCTTTCCCAGAACCAGGTCACGCTACTTGAGTCACTCCATCATGAGTGCTATATTTCCCCATTGCGTGCCGTAAAAGTCAATTAAAAGCATGCGCAGGAAGCGACAAAACTAAATTCAACTTGCTCGCGTTTAATTCAATTATAATTTAATTTGGAGGTTGATCTGGCGCTGCGTGCGACACGCTAAAGGCACTCTTTTCCTAACCTCCTTCGTACAAAATGCTAACAAAAGCAGACTACCACTGATGGGACGATATTAAACGTGAAAAAAAAAAAAAACATCGCAAGAGGTAAAATATCGTTATTTGAGTTACCCTGTATTCAATTGAACACTAATGAAGCGGAAACCAGAAGACAACTACTGATGTAATACGCCCGGAAAAAATCCTTTTGAAGTTGATATTAAAAATCACAAATATCAGGTTGCCTAAAGAATTGTAGACGCTTTTAATACACAAAGTTGTAATGCTTGTAGGAGCGACTCGACTTCGCGTTATACCATGATGTGTTTGTCATTTGAGTCTTGAAGTTACCGAGGCATGTTGTTGGCGTATTTCGCGATGATAAAACATCTCCAGCGCGAGAAGAAAAACCTGACATAGACGGAAAAACAAAATCTACAAATGCGCACAGGAATGGCGTAAGATATACAATCCGTATACATAAATAAGAGCCAACAATGCGCGTATTGTGACTGGTTGAACTATTGTGCAATGCCAAATATTTGCATTGCACTGCTTGCCAGCAGCAGAAAGTAGAACACATCTTGAAGTAAGCATCTCTTCAATTTGCATTTTCTGCGCTTATCATTCCATGATGAGCGAGAAGCGAGAAGCGCTGCGAGATTGAAAATTGCAAATGAAGCAAACGGCGGCGTTTTAATTAAAACTAATGACTAAATTGATCGCTAAATAAGTTGTCATAAGAAGCACGCGTTTTGTTTGGTTAATTGGCGCAATTATATGCGGCTTTTTGTCTGAGATGTGGAAATGCAGGGCACGCGGTTTGAGCACAATTACGTTATCGATTGATTTCGGTTTCAGCGTGGAGTGGCGGCTTGGATCTTCAGGGGCCTTTGTTTCTCCAAGAGCCACCGCATCGGGTTGAGTTTAGCAACAGCTCAGGCGGCAGGGTCGACTGCACCGCGCACGGCAGTCCAACACCTGAGGTCGAATGGATTTCTGCGGATGGGTCTGCAGTGAGACAGGTACTTACTGAATTTAATATATAGACATACAAGAACAATTCCTTAACAGAGAAAATACAAGAACACTTTATCCGAGTAATTTGTTTCAATCGAGAGATATAAGGTAACAAGGTATTTTCCAAATTAGATTGGAAATAATATTCAACGTAGCACAATTTACTTTCGATCCACCCTGTAACGTACACACAACAATCGAAACAAACCAAAAATAAATCAAACTCAAATATTCGCAGTTTTCGTAGTATTAAACTATAATCACTTAATATTTACTGCTCTTTCACACAAAATGTGTTCAAATTACAACCAAACCATAAAGTTGTATTATTGGTGGATTTGCTCTGTTTTTTCGTTGTTTTTTTTTTTTAATTTGGAAACTTTTTCCATGTAATAGTTTAATTGGCGTCCATGTCAAATAGACAACAATCATTCTGTCAACATAAGTGCAGTTATTTGATATTCGTTTCAGCACACATTTGTAATGCGATTGCAACGTGACTGTAAGTATTCGTGCGCAAATTGTGTCCCAAATTGCCCACAAACTTTCCATGTGAAAAAGCGCATATTTTGCGTATTGATTGTCCTCGTATACGCTTTTGTTGTGCACTTAATTTAAATACGTGACACAAAGAAAGTATCTACGTTTAGCAAGTAAATGCACAACCATTTTTAAATCCACAAGGTACTACTATGTCCTATTAGCGTTTTCCTCATACTGCATGTTGTAGTAATGGAAAACCTTTTAATTTGAACCCACCCCATAGGGATGGAGACTACGTCATGTTTTATTTCATGTTTATTGTTAACAGCCACAGTATGTTGCGGTATGTACTGTTTTTAAATAAATAGTGCTTTATTTAAATTTATCTCTCATGTCGGTTGCAACTTTCCGCGCTTGCGGCATCCGGTGTCACCTCAATATTGTACATTCACAAGCCAAAATGGGCATTCGCTGCAAATGCGCTCCACATTCATAAACTTTATACAGTAAGCAATACACAATAAATTCGAGCCATATTCCCTGGACACCCATAAATTTCGTCTCTGTTCTGCCACGCGACTAGCCTTAAAACATGCCACGCCGCCCTTTTTCGCGTTTGCCTTTGTCGATAGAGCCGAGGCAACGCAATAAGGCAAATGCCTCGCATTTACTCGACTTTATACGCCGATTGATTGTTATACCTCGGCGCACTGCGTACATCTGCCCGACTTTTATTATTTTCGCTCGCAATTACGTTTTCAATTTATTTCCACTACGCTTCAACGATGATGTCTAAATCAATTTGGCTAACTATTTCCTCTAAGCAAGGCGCAGTCTGTAGCAATTTGCGTTTGTTGCAGATACCCGATTTAAGATTGTTATTTCCCAATGGATCCATGGTTTTTCCGCCGTTCCCGAGTGAGAGATATCGACATGACGTGCACACGGCGATGTATAGATGTCGATTGCGCAGCACGTTGGGCAGCGTGCTTAGTCGGGACGTCCATATTAAAGCAGGTGAGTAGTTTTAGAATAAGAAGGCAGAAACCTTGGTTAGAAGTTCTGCAATTGGATACAATTATAGAGAATGATGCTAGAATTTAGTGTTTATAGTTTAGAAGCGGATTGAAATTAATTCAGAAGATAGAACAGTATTACGATACTTTTTCAATTTTCGCTATAATTTGCTACTTAATTTTTTTCCATTATAACCAACGTTAATTTGATTATATAAATTATTTCTAACTGTATTTTTCAAACATCCTGTTTTTCTTTGACGCTGGCATAACTGTTTCCATATTAATTTGACCCACGTACTACAGCTCAAAGAAGAGTTTATTCCTTTTACAAACCATAATATAACGCAATATAAAAAAATGCAGAATACGCAAGAGCGTAAAAAGGCATGTCATTAAAACTTTTTGTTGCCATGCTTGGTGCATAACTTGATCATGATAAGCCGAGGCACAGAATTTTTATTTCCAGCAAATATCAAGTTAATTTTATTTTGCCCAATTGCCCATTACGCTGCTGCTCTCCTTTTCCGTGCTTTCAAATGCTCACACCAAATTAGCCATTCATTTTTTACGCTTATCTCTCGGCGAAAAGTTAGAAAAATGTTTGCAACGTGCGCTTTGCCCCGATTGCAACGATTGATTGCCTCAGCTTCGTATCTCCCTCAGTAATTTACGTAGAGCAGAAACTTTAAACGATTTAATTTAGCAATATACAGATTCTGTAGCTGTGTGCAGGTGTTGAAAATCTAGCAGTAAATTCAATCGTCAAGGTGACGTCGTTTTGAGCGATTTCCACCTGCGCTTTTATTGAATTTGTTTTAGAAATGCTGTCGCCACCCCCTAACAAAACTAATAAAACACATAGAATTGTGCAAGGCTTTACAGTTTCCGGCGTCGTTGAGATGTTTCAATCCGCAAAAGTCGCTGCCTCTCTTCGACCTCGCGATGCAACCCTCCAAGCGCGGTGATAACTGTGAAGAATTATAGGTGAAACTTTCTCGAATTTATCTCTCGTCCAAGTTCATAAATTCCCCTTTTTACGTCGCGCAAGTCGTGTATACGCGTTTGATATCAACTCAAATATGTCCAGAGTGCGACGGGTGCGGTGGCGGCACACGCCCGTGCTTCCCTCCGTGGCTGTATTATTTTTTCGCGCTATGAGAAAAAGAATTATTCGAACGAAGCCTCGCATCCCGGTTGGCGCCTCTGACCTACGACAGTATTCCTCTTTTCATGCTGCGCCCTGCGTGGAATAATCGCAGAATTGGCGAAGTTGTAATTTCCGGTAGCTTCCATTTGTTGCGGAGCGCCGAATAGCTAATCACAGACAAGACGGCGGCGAATGTGTCGAAGTCGCTTCTGTTCTCTTGCCTTTTCACGCCAAATTAACCCGGAGCATGAGTTGTACTCGGAGAGTTTCCTACGTACTTAGCTACCGCGAACTTAGTTTCTATTACAGTCCAAAACTAGCAGAATATTGAAATATAACCGATGTAAAGTGGATTTAAATAAGAATTAAGTTGTTCATAAAGTTACATAAGTTACCAAATAATAATAGGGACATAACTTGAATATTAGTATTATAAAAATTCATTCTTATGATAGCAATCATGAACCTTTCTATAGAAGTAAAATTTCAATTACTCTCTAAAAGTTATTCAGATTTCAGTTAACCTAATTAATGTTTGATTTTAGACCTTAGGCTGCGGATCTTAACTTGGAAGGTACAGTATCATTTTACGTTTCTTCACGAATGAAAACTTTATTAGCAGACTATGTCTCTACAAAACATAAATACCAATGTGTGTGTTAATTAATATTTAATTTGCTCTTTCCTTTGTTGTAACACACAATTTTAAATAAAACGAAATTATTCAAGTCTCATGAACACTACAAATTTCATTTCATTTACCAAACTATTTAATATTTCTCCTAGGAGATATACAACACTAGCGTCTCCTTAATTAAATTGCAAGCAGTCTATCTAAATATAACCCAACTAAACTCAAGATAAATCAATACCAAAATAAATTCCCCATTATAGTTAAATGGATATCTCTTGTAGCAACAAATTCCCAACATGCTATTTTAATCGTCTCCTCGGCACCCAGCCAAAAGACCTATAAAAGCCCAAGACACATCGCACTCACCTCCTTTAAAACCTTTATTACGCTGATAACGCAGCTAGTATCAATGGCATCCCAAGCTTTAAAAAGCTACTAAATTATTAGAGTGTAAGTTCACAGACTCACATTCATTACTTTTCTGTGCACACATGCTCCCTTTTTACCACCAATGCACAGCAAAACATCACATTTTACTTTATCCGCCGCCTACATCCTGCATATTTGCGTAAATTTCACAATACCAACTGGAAGAACGCACATGATGCACAAAGCATGTAACCACGAGTGCAGCGACATCTGTGTGGAGGCATTCACGCTATGGGTGCAAATAGTTTTGCTCTCGCGATACGCAAACTTTACGTAATTAATATTCGCATGTTAGGTAGTTATAACTACCAACAATTTCCGAGAGTGCGCCAAACGTTGGTATAATTGCGAATACATATTTAATTCACAATTAATTCCTATGCACATAATTCCGCAATGCTTGTGTCGCTTGTCATGTGCGAGTGACTAATTAAATGTACGTCGGGTGTGAAGGTTAACCAGACATTCGAGAAGTTCATCATTGAAAGGTTTGAGACACATTGGTAATTACATTGTTTTTCCATTCTTGTTTTAATTGTCAACAATGCGACAACCCAATTAATTGCGGTTATGTTAGTTTTCACTTTTGAATTAAATTCTTCCTTTCTAATATCAAAGTTAAAATGTCTCATAATATAGCTGACTTCAAACACAATCCAGAGTCACGACGTATCGTCGTCGCAAAAGAGAACCCTTTTGAACCCTTTGCAAGCATAGACGCGATTTACTTCCTGGGAAATTTTAAATTGCTCGCCTTTTATTAGCCCATCGTAAATAGCCGACAAAATGCACCGCTGGCGAAAATCCTACATCTAACACGGACCATTCTACGAGTTCCATTCTCCGCCGATGGGCTAGATACTAATAATTTTTCAAATTGCACCTTCTGCAGTCGCGGAAACATCTCTTTCGACATCAACAAGAAGAGATTCATTAGCGTAGCACTACGATGCATTCGCCGATCGATAGCTGCACACATCCTACCACCACCCACCCAGCCAACTAGAGGCAGTCCTATCCAGGATGCGCGTATGATGGATGACTTCAATTATCCGAAAATGTCGGTTGAGCGTGCCGTATTTTACGTCCAAGTGATATGCAACACCGCACCTTGAATAATTGATATCATTTAAAAGCTTTCCAGGTAGACCAGCGACGGTTCCGTCAGTGTTATAAGCCCATTGGGAAACGCATTTTCGTCCACCAGCTGCTAAATTCCGCTCGTTTGAAACTATTTACTCTAGCGTTGCTTCTATTTAGGCAATAACGGTACTTGGCAATATCACCTCAGCTCATCGCCTGTGGCCACGAAATTTTATTCAACGTTCGTACTTTGATGCGCACGCTGCACACATGGAAAATCAATCGCGAGGACTTGTTGTGCATGGGGGCGCATCGTGAGCGCACAAAGCTGTGCTTCTTTACGGCTTCATTGTGTTGTCCTTTAGCTTCAGTGAGCTTTGAAATTACGAGCACGCTGAGCTTTGACTAGCGCAACGGGTGTGTTCGTTTGAATACTTCATCGTACTCGAATGTCGACCAGGGAGATGTTCTTTTGTTTCTATTTCGCTTCGCAATAACCTTACTATTAGAAAAATGCATCATACGGATAACCAAACGAAATAAATATTTCATTAAAAATAATCTCCTGCTTTCTCCTTTCCACAGTGGTGAAACAAAAGTATGAAATCCAAGTCCATGATGAATATGTGATTGCCGGTAACACAGCCGTTTTCAAATGCCAAATCCCGCACTATGTCGCCGACTATGTCATGGTCACATCATGGGTTCAGGACTCCGCAATCAACGTCTACCCAAACACAGACATCGGTGGGAAATACGTCGTTCTGGCCAATGGCGATCTCTACATTAGCAATGCCGGCCCTGCCGACGGCTACAAGAACTACGCTTGCAGAACCGTCCATCGACTCACAGGTATGCCCCGTCGTCGCCAAAGGCTTTGCACAAATTGATGGAAACCAGCAAGCTCCATAACTTGCTTGATGCAATAAAAGCGCGTCTGGCGTCGAAGACAACAAAGTTTAATTTGAATTTTTAAGCAGACAACAGTGTTCGCCAACGAAGAAACGGCTTTCGTTAGCATAATTCATACACTTTCCCATGGTCCAACTTAATGAAAAGTTATTCAAACTTTTACGGGGCATGATGTGCGCCTTCCAAATAAAAACAAAGTTTAACAACTGCACGCTTAGCATACGTTGGTTGGTTGGTTGGCCTCAAATAAAACTTGCACCTTCAAAATTAAACTGAGTTTTAAAATGTTTAAAATGCTAGAAAGCAATTTACTTTGTTTCGTAACTCAGCTACAACTGGCCGTTTTTATTTGTAATTTTAGTTCCTAAACAAATACTGGTAACAAGTAAAACGTTTTAAATTTGTTGGCATTGTGCGGTTCAACTTTCGAATGAAATTTTTCGCAAAAAGTTTTGCTGAACGAGCATGTTTTGCGTTTGTTTATCACATTATCCGTCGAGCCTGCAACTAAAAGGTCCATAAATACACTCTGGAAAACTATCGAGAGCGCGAAAAAATCAAATGGGCATGTAATCTGTTGCGATCTAACACACGCCAAATTTGTAATAGTTGCAATAAATTCAGCCATGTTTGACAAAAAACATGATCGCTTTCAGTATTTTTGTCATGCATTATTCGATCCTCCACAACCATCTGTATTATTGATGTAAAAGCAAAGCACCCAAACGAACCGATATTCATTTCCTCGCAAACTTTATGAACATTGCACCCGTCGAAGATTGAAAGCATCTCATCTTCCCTGGAATTGTTATTACAGTTGTGCATACACTCCGCGGCTCTAGACAAATCTAATGCGCAGCGTAACTGTTTCAGTTTGCCAAGCTTTGTCTTAGGCGTAGCCGGAAACTGCAGCGTTTCATCTCGCAAACGAGAAATGAATGAAACATGACGTGGCTGGTTAAAATATTATCTGCAATTATCTCATGCGGGAACATTTGAATGCATATTGATGTCCTGCAGGCGTGCAAATGAAATGTTATTTGCAGGCGAGGTGCAGATAAGTGGATATCCAGGAAGAATCATTGTCACTGAACCGAAAGACACTCTACAACCTAGCATCACTGCCGGCAAATATAACTCACGTCGTGTGGGCCTGGGCGAGGACGTTACGCTACCATGTGTCGCCCAGGGCTATCCTATTCCTAGTTATCATTGGAAACGCAAGCTGCAAGGACAACGTGTACCTGTTGCGTTAGGAGAAAGACTTACTATGCTCACGGCTGGTCTATTGAAGATTTCGAAGGTAATTTTCACATAGTTGGAGGTGTTATAAAACGCCTCAAACGAGAAATTCCTTCTGATATGAAAATTCCTGTCGCAAAACCAATATTAGACGTATTAATCACTTCCAGGTTAGACTAGAAGACCGAGGTGTGTACGAATGCTATGCCAATAACTCCGCAGGTGAGGAAAGCGTGGAAGTAACTTTAGAAATTACCTCATCCCTAACTGCCCATGTGCAACCCCAAGTGCAAGTCGTGGATGTTGGCAAAGAAGCCACCTTCCAATGCATCGTAGGTGGTTATCCCATCTCACAAATCAGCTGGATACACAATGGTAAACCAATCGCGCCCGACAATCGCGTTGAAGTTATGGTCGAACCTCCACGCTTAACCATCCGATCATTATCGAAAGACGACCGTGGAATGTACCAATGTATTGTGAGCAACAACTGGGACCAGGCGCAGGCCACCGCCGAGCTTGACATGGGCGACGCGGGACCTGAGCTGGTCTACTCCTTCTCCGAGCAAACACTGCAGCCCGGCCCGACCGTGTCGCTGAAATGCGTCGCATCTGGAAACCCGCCACCACAATTTACATGGTCTCTGGACGGTTTTCCAATACCGGATCATTCGCGCTTCCTCGTCGGTCAATACGTCACAATCCAAGACGATGTGATTAGCCACGTGAATATCTCCCATATCAAAGCTGAAGATGGCGGGGAATACACGTGTATAGCAGGCAATAGTGTGGGCAAGATGGCGCACAGTGCGAGAGTGAATGTTTTTGGCCTGCCTTTCATTCGTCAAATGCCAAAAATCACGGGGATTGCTGGCTCGAGTTTGATAATCAAATGTCCGGTCGCTGGGTATCCGATTGAGACAATCACTTGGGAGCGTGAGGGACAAACACTGCCGGTGAACCGCAGGCAGCGCGTGTACGCAAACGGTACTTTAGTTGTTGAACAAACACAAAGAAAGGAGGACGCCGGGACGTATACGTGCCAGGCGCAGAATCGGCAGAGGAACTCGTCTCGACGCGATGTCGAAGTTCAAGTTATCGGTAAGTCAATAAAATCATGCCCCCTTTCATAGCTAACGCCCGAGCTGCAAATTTAAGACAAGCTGAAACTTTTCCGTGTCCCGACAGTGCCGCCGAAGATATTGCCAATAAATCCGATGACGGATTTGCTGCGAGAGGGAATGCGCGCGGCGATAACGTGCGTTATAATGGAGGGTGATTTGCCAATTACCTTCAGATGGGAAAGGAACGGCAAACCCGTTTCAAACAACGTCGTACTGGGCACAGTCGTAAGAAGAATCGATGAATTTTCATCATCACTAATCATCGAGCAAGTTTCCTCGACTCACAGCGGAAATTACACCTGCATTGCGAGCAATGTCGCTGGCGCCGAGCGATACGGAATTCCATTAACTGTTAATGGTATTTTAAACATCTCCGGCAAACATTTTAAACCCTCATATAAAATTGTTTAATGCCGGTTGTTATTCCAGTACCACCTCGTTGGACGGTCGAGCCGGTTGATTCTAATATCGCCGCCGGACAGGAAGCAACATTAAACTGCCAAGCCGCCGGTTATCCGACACCTGTGATAACATGGAAACGGGCAGTCGGTGAGTCCATTAAACAATATTTTTTATCGCCCTTGATTTACGCCATTTACACTGTGTCTAGGAAGTCAACCGGGAGAATACAAAGATTTCCTCTTCGAGCCCAACGTGCAACAGCAATCGAACGGCTCACTCACATTCAAGCACATCTCCAAAGAAAACGAAGGACAGTACTTGTGCGAGGGCAAAAATAACATCGGCACCGGTGTGAGCAAAGTTATTTTCCTGAAAGTCAATGGTAAAGCTGATACGATTAATACTGGCGGCGACTTTTTCTAATTAGAATTTTCCAGCTCCGGCGTATTTCCCGCAAAAAACAAAGCAGATCCAAGTGGTGAAAGGTGAACAAGCACATTTGCAATGCTCGGCCGTTGGGGACACGCCGATGGAGATAATGTGGAAGATGGGCGGACAGCAAATCGTCAGCGACGCCGATCAAAGGTACAGCATTCGAGAACAGCCGCTTGTTGAAGGCATGGTCTCCGAGCTGGGCATTGAACGGACTATCAGACAAGATACGGGAGTTTTTACGTGCGCTGCGTCGAATGCTTACGGACAAGACGAAATGAACATCCAGTTGATTGTGCAAGAAATACCGGAATTCCCGAAGAACGTGCGCGTAACAGAGCAGTTAAGCAGATCGATCGGCGTCTCGTGGACTCAACCACACGCCGGAAACAGTCCGATCAGCAATTACATCATCCAATACAAAGAGGGTTTAGGTATACTTCAGTTCCGTTTAGTTCGGCGCTCTTTTTATCATGCGCTAATAAAAATTGCAGATTCATGGCCGACGCAGCCGTCGAAAGTGGCCGTGCCCGGATCTCAAACCTCCACTACGGTGGAGAATCTGAAGCCATCGCAGATATATCATCTCCGCGTATTGGCCGAGAATCGCCTGGGGCTGAGCGAGCCCAGTCAAGTGGTTCAAGTGAGCACTCTGGAAGAGGTCCCAAGCGGAGCGCCGTTGGACGTACGCGCGGAGGCTAAAACATCGTCCGAATTGATGGTAACGTGGGAACCGCCGCCGAGGGACACATGGAATGGAAATCTATTGGGCTATCACGTTGGCTTTCAATTAGCTACGAAAGACTCCAACGATCGGACTGGAAGTTATACGTTCAAAAGCGTTGAAGTCCGTCCGCATTTCGGAGGCGAAGCATTACTACAGGGTCTTAGGAAATACGCAACGTACAACATTATAGTTCAAGTAAATATCATCCTAAACCCATTGTAGACTCTCACGTTAAAGACGCGACAATTATTAATGACTTGTCTCATTCAGGCGTATAACAGCAGAGGATCAGGACCAGCAAGTGATCAAGTCAGCGTAAGAACACTGGAAGATGCGCCTTCAGTTCCCCCAGAAAACGTACAATGTTCGGTTCTTAGTGCTCAAAGTCTTCACATATCATGGGAACCGCCACAAATCGAAGGTCGCAATGGCATTATTGAAGGCTACAAAGTGACTTATCACTCAATCGGCGAGTGGTTCGGTGAGTGAAATAAACGTCCATGTTTAATGTTCCTTTCGGTAATATTAATCATCCCACTTGCTTCAGATAACGACGATCAGCAAACGAAGGTAATTACTCAACAACGCACAACAATTACAGGCCTCAGAAAATACACCAATTATAGCATTACGGTGCTATCGTTTACCGTGTCTGGAGACGGCGTACGATCCGACGCGGTGTTCTGCCATACGGAGGAAGACGGTAAGAGCCTGTTCCAGGTAGCAAATGATGTCAAACTACATTAATGTAATTGCTGTACCAGTGCCGTCAGCTCCAGCCGAAATAAAAGCCGTCCTGAGTGCACCCAATAAAA
Source organism: Diploeciton nevermanni (assembly GCA_027575565.1). Classification (NCBI taxonomy): domain Eukaryota; kingdom Metazoa; phylum Arthropoda; class Insecta; order Coleoptera; family Staphylinidae; genus Diploeciton; species Diploeciton nevermanni. The sequence continues at coordinate 2,815,833 of JAODIE010000011.1, forward strand.
TCCTGGTTTCCTGGCTGCCCCCAAGATACAGCAATGGTGCGCTAGTCGGCTACACGTTCTATATCGGAACTCTGGTAGATGGACGAGAAGAAGGCACGAATAAGAGAGTGTTAAGTCCAACGACGGAAATGTTTGAGATCACCAAGCAGGACGGCACCACTTCTACGTGCCAATTTTGGGTAACTGCTTCCACGCGGGTAAGAAAGTAGTAATTAATTATAAATTCAATCAAGGCCTCGTAAATAAGTCTCAAAGCTTTCAATTCGATTTATTTGTTGCAGGTCGGTGAGGGCGAGGGCACGCGTGTTGTAACCGTATCATTATCAAAAACAGTTCCCGCCCGAATAGCCTCCTTCGGGCGCGAAGTCGTCAGCGCGTGGAAGCAAGACATTATCCTGCCGTGCAAACGTGTCGGCATGCCGATGCCAAATCCAATTTGGCGTATAAACGATGAGCCGCTCGAGGTGGGCGGCCGGCGTGACATCACCCCGAATGCCACACTGGTCATAAAGGATATTCAGAATGTCGATGAGGCAAACTACTCATGCAGCGTGGAGAACCAACACGGAAAGGATGAGGTTCATTACAGCCTCAAGGTGCTCGTGCCGCCAGAAGCACCCTCACTGACCGTTGTAGACGCCTTCACGGATAGTCTGCACCTGCGTTGGTCGGATCAAAAGAATGGCGGGTCGCCCGTGCTGGGCTATGTAATCAACTACAAGCGAGATCACGGCGACTGGGAGGAATTGCAAATTTCAGCGCGGACCGACGAGTACATGCTGCGAAATTTGTGGTGTGGAACGAGATACTCGCTCTACATTACAGCGTTTAATAGGATCGGCACGGGATTGCCCTGTGACATTGTGACGGCACACACGAAGGGCACAGGTAATTGCACCCAAGTAGCAACATATGCAATCGCAAGCAGTCTATGCATTAGCTTGTTTTGTCTTTAGTGCCAGTAAAACCGAAACAATCGCAAATGCTCACGATGAACGCCACGGTCGTCACTGTATGGTTGGACTCTTGGGGAGACGGTGGCTGTGGTATTCTATATTTTGTCATCGAATACCGCGCTGGTCGACACTCTACATGGATCATGTCGTCCAACCATGTTAAACCAACGGAAAGAATCTACAGCATATCGGAGTTATGGCCAGCAACCGAGTACCAGCTGAAAGTCACTGCGCATAATAATGCCGGTGACTCACCTGCCATTTATAACTTTACCACGCTGACACTGCTAGGCTGTGAGTTATATGCGGTGGCAAATATCAGCATTGCAATTAATCACCTAACGCATTCTCTTTTCACCAGTCGCCCCGGAACTGGCGCCGCCCGTTTCGCATTCCGGAGATCATCCGCTTGCGAGCGCACGGGTTCTCGTGCCCACCATTCTCAGCCTTCTGTTCATTATCGCGCTGGTCGCCACAGTCTTCTGGAGACGCAGTTAGTAGCTACATTTTAATACCCCGCCGTTATTAGGCCAGGAACATTTTATGTGTTACAGAAGTTCGCCAAGATAGGGATCGCAATGTGAGAACACTCGGGGAGTCTTCGTCAATGGCGCAAATTCAGAACAAGCAGAATCGGGATCAGCAATATCTAGCTGTACGAGTGGGACGAGGGCCACAGCCTATTGCCGTTGAGGACGCTTACAAAGCGGAATCGGCCGACTACATCGAAGACATCTGTCCATATGCAACTTTTCAGTTATCGAAGCCGGCGTACAGCGAAAGTTCGTACAGTGGCAATGTCTATAGTGGGCCGTACCATTCGGTACGAGGGTCTTTTGTATATCATGATGTTAAACCTCCATCTATTGATAAGTTTAAGTTAGGACATGTAAGTTTCTCTTATGGTTTGATTAAGTTACAATCTGTTTATCTGCGTGTTGATTCTCTTGCTAATGACCTATACTTCATTCAGTTGGTGTTTGGAACATAGTTCAAACCACATGGTCCTCAAGAGGTGTCTCCTAATTGAGTGTTTGTCTCGTTTTTAGAGCAAAGAACCTGAATACACAAAAGTTCGCCGAAAAGGCGCTCGCCTAAGAGATCCGCATTCCGAGAGTCAAGGTAATTACCAATGTCACCGCACATTGTTGTCACACTTTGTGAACGTTGTGAGCCATTGCTGCTCCCCAATCGCACGTTCTGTACGCTGCGTTGGTCTACCAGCCGTGCATAAACAAGCCGTCATTTGATCGTTTTCAGAATCAGATAATTTGGGCAGCACTGACTCAGAAGTAAAGAAGATATTAACCCTCCATCTGCCTATTTCAGAGTACGATACCCTGGGCAGCGATTCGGAGGGCGATGGGCGAGCGACTAGTCAAGAACTGATGTCGTTCTCTCATCGAATGCGAGGTAGGTGCTATATGTGCGCATATTCCTTTACTAACCATCTTCGCGACCACTTCAGGAGGAGCGGAAGGATCGAGTTCCTCGTCTGAGACCTCCCCACAAACAGGGAGCATCAATCGGAAAGGGTACCCAACTAGGAAGAGCAAGTCCAAGGCGATCCCCATGAACAAACGGCACGTGCGCAGCAGCAGCGGATATTCTAGCCACAACGATGAAACCACGTTCAGTATATCGCACAGCTTCAACGACCGCATCCACCCTCCTAGCCGCTTCTCGGACATGAGCGACCCCGAGTGCGAGAAGGCGCACAAGCACCGCGGCATGTCCCGACTGACCCGCGAGGCGTTCCAGATCAACGTCTAATTTCGTATCTTGATTGCAACGCAGCGTAATAATGTATAAGTATGATTTCGGATCGTGGGCCTAAGCGACAAAGAATGAATCGATGCGAACACGAGACTAGAATGAATGGCAGGTGCCTTGGATGGAAATGCCTCGCGTCGAAGACACACACGCGGTACGAGGCCTTTCCTACATACCAAAATTGGTTATTAATCTTCCTTGTTCTCAAACAAGGAATGTGCCAAATCCGAGCTTGATAATAAGACGATGTGTATAGAGGCAGTGTAACTGTATGTTATAGATTTTATAGATTGTTACCGATAATGTTATTGCAAACATGTGGGTCTCACGTTATCTAGTTACAGTGTTGTTGTTGTTTTTACCATCTCTCAGCGGAGGCAGTCTGATAAAAACCACAGGGACACATTACACGAAAACCATTTAACTAACTGTCATAATTAATTCATCTTTCCTGTATAACATTCAAGCAACATCGTTTTTGGATATACCTTTTTATTGTACGAATATGAAGATAAGAATGGACAATGTAAACTAATAAACAAATAAATAAATGGTGGTCAACACAATGTCAATTATTTTGTACCTCTGTCCAAGTATTGACTCTCCTAAGAATAATAATATAAAAGAGAATAACCGTAACAGGAAGCTTTAATCGAATTAAGTGTTTTGTTTTGTTAGAATTGCACCTCAACGACCTACATTAGAGTTATTGAACTCTTGTCCCTAAATACTCTTAGAAATATGATCAAGTGCATTAACTTATCAAATAATCACAAACAAAACAGCATGTGTCGAGTAGCTACTTGACTTAGTATAATATATAAGCCAATTTACTACAATTTGTATTGACTTCCAGTCTAGCAGCACGATGAAGTCTTTAGCTTTCCTAATTCTCGTAGTTCGTGCTACTGTTAATGGCCTAGACAATGGTCTAGCTAAGACTCCACCAATGGGGTGGATGAATTGGCAAAGATACAGATGTGAAACGGATTGTGAGATGTATCCAGATGAATGTGTTAGGTATAACTTAATTCCCACAGTTTAAACCCCCCACCCATTAAGAATATGTTACCAATGCCTTTTTCTTAACAGTGAAAAACTATTTAAAACCATGGCTGACAGAATGGTCTCTGATGGATATCTAGCAGCTGGTTATGAGTACATCATTGTGGATGATTGCTGGAGTGCAATGGAACGTGACGAGAACCAAATGCTAGTTGCCGATCCAGTGAGATTCCCAAGCGGGATGAAAGCATTGGCAGACTATGTAAGTCAATCATTTAATAAAATAAACATGTACAAGATAAACATTCTCCTTCTCTATGAAAGATTCACAATTTGGGACTGAAATTCGGACTTTATGGTGACTACGGCACCCATACATGTGCTGGTTATCCAGGAAGTCTCAACCACATGGAATTGGATGCTCAGACTTATGCTTCCTGGGGTGTTGATTATGTTAAATTAGATGGATGTTATGCTGAACCTAATAGAATGGATGAAGGTCACTAGCTTATAATTAGCTTGCTCATTATTCAAGCATGATCCAATCCAATATTATTCCAGGTTATGCCGAATATGGACAATATTTGAATGCCACTGGACGACCGATTGTTTACTCTTGCAGTTGGCCAGCTTACCAAGAAACAGCTGGCAAACACGTAAATATTATCCTATTGTAACCGCAACTCACCCCCTAATCCTTGAGTATTTCCTGCAGGCAAATTATGAAGCTCTTGCAAAAACCTGTAACCTCTGGAGAAATTATGGAGATATTCAAGATTCCTGGGGTACTGTCCAAGCTATCATTAATTGGTTTGCTATTCATCAAGATAGATTAGCACCTTATCATGCCCCTGGCCACTGGAATGATCCAGATATGGTAATCATGTAGTAATAAACTATCCAACTAATTATAACGTTGTTCTCTGCTTCACATCTTACAGTTGATCATTGGTGATTTTGCACTGAGCTATGAGCAGAGCAAATCCCAGATGACAATCTGGTGTCTTACTGCATCACCTTTGATCATGTCCAATGACTTGGTTAACATTGAACCTAAACTCAGAGATATTCTCTTAAATAAGGAAGCTTTGGCTATCAATCAAGACGCATTAGGAATTCAAGGAATGCTTGTTAACAGCAAGAATAACATCAAAGTCTGGCGCAAACCAATCATCGCTAATAATTCCGCTCAAGACACTTGTTACGGTCTTGGTTTTGTTAGCTACCGTCATGATGGTGTAAAATACGCAATTAAATATGCTCTGGGCGAATTGGAAATGCATAATCCTAATGGATACGATATTCTGGTGCGTTACCAAGTTCTAATTAATGTGAGACATAACTGTTTTATTCCTTTTAGGATGTGTTTACTGGTGAAAAGTGGGTGGCAACAAGCGAAATCTACGTTAGAATACCACCAAGTGGTATGTAAACAATAATTTACTGACCTGTTCTTGCAAGACAGCGGAAATTGACGATGATGCTGCTTGTTCTAGGTGCTGTATTCCTTAAGGCGACTGTGCGACCATGAAACAAACATTCAAATATATACACAGCTGATATTTTATATGAACAAAACTTACTATGAAACACCATGATGCATACACAATTGATGCACTGTTCTACACATAAATGTTTTCACAAACATTTTGTACTTTTACTTACGAAAAGAAACTTGTGGCCAACACGTCCGACACTAACCGTCATTCCTCAAAATTGCGGCAAACTCGATGTAAATCGTGGTATGTTGCGTCACCTAGTGGTCAAAACCTAAATCTTGTTTATCAAAATGTAGTGTTCGCCCTTAGTGTTCATAAATTTGAATTTGAAAAATATGATTTAGCTGTAAACATTTAATAAAACCAAGTAGGTATTTGTTTTAAATACAATTAATACTAAAAATTGATTTACATATTACATAATCACAATATGCATTTAACTTTTCTTAATTGCTGATTTTATCAATAAAATTATAACAAATACCTCTAATTCTGTAAATAACTTAATATTAAGATAAAATAAACTGGGTCTTATACAAACCCAGTATGCACTTAAACTCCATATTCATCAAGAACAAAATTAATTAGTTACAAAGATAAGCATAAAGAGACAGATTATTTAAGTACCTTTTAAGTGAATAAGTATTATAAATGTAAGTTAATTTCCTTATTTCGATCCAAACTTCCAATCTTTCTTTATCTCATAACGTTGAGCTGTGTAAAATCTTTGAACCCATTATTAGATGAGTTTTGCAAGAACGCTTCCAATGAGGTAGATGAATTGGCACAGATACAGATACCGATGAGACAAATTGTGTTGATTATCCATATGAATGTGTTAAGTAAGCAAGATGGACATAACTAAAATAACTAGTACTTTGTTTAATTTTGATTGTTTTGTTGATACAATGAGATACTGTTCAAAACCATGACTGACAAAATAGTTTCCGATTTCCGATAATTTGATCCCAGATCCAATTCTATCCATTCCAAGTGGAATGAAAGCACTTGCCGATTATGTAGTAAACATTATAACATTTAAAGCACAAGAAAGTCTGTAGATATTTGTTTAAAAACTGAGGCACAAGTCTATAATTTAGTTCTTAAATTTGGTCTTTATCGTGATTTTGGTACTAAAACCTGTGCTGGATATCCCGGAAGTATCAATCACTTGAAACTAGATGCTCAGACTTATGCGTCTTGGGATGTGAATTATGTCAAGAAGGTAACTTTTTTTATCATATAAATTTATTATAGCTGTGCCTAACAAATAATGTGTATCGGTATTTCTTACCAAGGTACTGCTGAATATGGAAAGTATTTAAATGCTTCCGGACGTCCTATGATTTTCTCTTGTAGTTGGCCAGCATACCAAGAATCTTTAGAATACCAGGTATATCCTCTTTTCTTAATAAACTAACATGTGATTAAATAATCAAGATATTTTATCTGTAGTCCAATTATGAAGCCTTAAAATCAACCTGTAATCTCTGACGTAAATTTGACGACGTTATGGACTCCTAGGAAAGTGTAAACTACATCAAAAACTGTTTCATTAATAACCAGAAGAGGATTGCTTCACATTTGGCTCCTAGGTATTGGAATGAGCCTGGCATAATACGTTGAAATTCTTTATATTCAATTTTCTCAAATTATAAACAACTTATAATTTACAAAGTTGATCATCAGTGATTTTGAATTTAGTTACAATCTAAAGCTCAAATGACAATCTGGTGTTTAATGGCGGCACCTCTAATCATGTCCAATGACTTGGTCGGCATCCGCCCAGAAGACAGAAACATCAGGATGTTTTAGGTTTTTAAGAAATGATGGTTTCGAGTAAAAAGAATATCGAAGTTTGGTTATCGGGATGATGGTATTCTGTATCCAATTGAGTTTACTTTGGATGACTTGGGATTGACAGATAATGAATATGAAGTGATGGATGTTTTCACATAAGACAAGTGGAATGTTACTGAAAGTGTAAAGGTTGAGGTTGCACCTTCCGGTGAGTGAATTCTTGAGCAGGTTTTGTCAAGTTTTAGTGAGATTAATTTTGTGTTTTGTTTGTTTTTAGGTGTTGTTTTTTGAAGGCAATACTATTGTAGGTCATGACTTAAAATATGACTTAATATTACCGGTATAAATAAATTTCTATTTTCACGCTTTCTGAATTTAATTGACATTTGACGAAAACAAAAGAATCTGAAATACATTAAGTACGTCACCGATTTAATTCATCAAGTTTTACGAACAACAAAGCCTCTTTTGTGCCGCACACTTAAAAGCTTTTAATGGAATCCTTTAAAATCCAATAAGTTATAAAGAAAACCGTTTTATTTTTTTTTTATTTTTATCCATTATCTTTCATACTAGATAATTTCGAACAAGATTTCAATGAGTTAATCATGTTGAATTTATCTGCTTTGAATCAAATATTGGACTTTCTTACTTGACCAACCTAAACAAATATCAAACTCTAACAATCTATATTTCTTGTTTCTTCGAATTGTCTGGTCTGTTGCTAGTCGTCAGTTAGAAAAAAATCAGCTCAAAGCAAGATGGGGTCTTATTGTGCACACATCAAGCAAGCGTGAAACTCGAAATCTCTTAAACAAGTTCGACAAGTGGAATAAACGCGTCCTCTGCAATGCGTGCTCGGGCGGCGGTTGTATGGCAATAATGAGTGAATTATCAGCGATATTAGAGTGTCTAATTGTGAGCGCAAAAAAGGCACACTGCCTCGATTCGCCGGCTTCCTTCCTCTGGCCGCGCCATTCCGAGCCATTTCCCCCCACAATCGTTCCCGACGTCGATTACGAGTGCTCCACTCTTCCTGCCGCTTCCCGGCCAAAGGCGCAATGTGCCACAAAGCATCCATTTTAAAATTATAAATGAAATTGGCAATTTGTATCAATTCGACACAAAACCCTCACATCCGGCGGCGTGAATTCAACTATCTGCGTCATGATCAGTACCCTATTTTATAGACTAACCCCTCTTGAAATTCCCTACAATGTGAAACGGTCACTGCTTCAGTGATATAACCTCTACTTATGCTCTCCCTTTAGCAATTTTCAGAAATTGATTGAAATTTTTCGAAACATTTTCCACATATGTCAATCAATTCTCTCAATTTCTCATCAACATACCGAGGCCGTGTGTGTGATTGACACGCAGTCGCGCGCGCACGTAACAATATTAAGTGCACGGAATGATGTAAACGTAATTAAATCGCATAATCAAACGACAAACAAGCAGCAGAGAAGCGCGCGCTGCGCGACGACGAGCTATCAGGAACATGCCGGTTAGAGGTTTTGTCCCGCTTAATCAATCTCCAGTTTTTGGTTTGTTAAGAGCTCATAAAGGAGCTGGCACAGATGCAAACGTCAGTTTATGACATGATAATATAAGTAATGAGCGGGTTATTAGCGCCGGGCAGATGTCGTTGACGGCACCCGTGGTGCAGGACCCTCACTGCGAGACGCTCTTGTCCTGCTCCAGTTTGGCCAATTATTATTCATTCTCAGCCTAATGACAATTACCATCTACGGACGAATTACGGACGAAATTAAACAAAAGCTACAAAGTTAAATGTTATTTTCGACTGAAGCAGAGCAAATGCATGTGATGCTTTTTTGTGAGCATGTTGATGATGAAAGTTTAATTTCTGGGATTTGCACACTGTGTTTGCTTAGAGGGTCGACACCTCAGCGGCATGAATGGATGCCGGCCAAATCGCAGCCACTTTATGCTAGTCAGCAATTTTCGCATTCAATCGAACACGATTTACACTAGGGAGATGGAAATACGCCCTTGACTGATATTAAATTTGAATTACTTACTTTAATACGCGGAACGGCGTAATGAAAGGAGGAAGGTGGTGCATGCGGGAGGGCATCACATACAATATGAGCAACCCGTTGCGCGTCGAGTGTATCTCATATTCCGTTTTAATATGCGACCAAATGTTGGAGTGGATCTAATCCCAAATTAATAACCGTTTTGTTGTCAATCTTTGGATCATCTTCGATGTTTTCGAATTATACGAGGCGCCTCACATATCTATAGCGGAGCTTTGGAAATATTCTGAATATATCGACAGATATAGAACTTGACACAATTATATTTTACGGGCAAGTTAATAAAAATTGAAGAATCAATCAGGTTGCTAGTATTAGAATTGGTGGCTTGAAAAATTTTAGGAAATGCATAGACAGTATTATATTATCATCAGTTTTTACAGCGTAACTAGACGCTTTCCGATTAGTGCCTTTTATTCATCTCTCTGTTGGCAGATTTGTATGCAGTGGTTGAATTTACTCATCGCTTTATTAATACTGTACTGCCACGTCTTCGACCGACCGGACGTCATTTCATAATTTTTTTTTTTTTTGGTATTCGTGTTTTTGTCATACGTTGATTTTATCTTTACTATTGTTAGAAAATCATATACAACTATGTTCTACTTAAAGTACTAAATTAAATAAACACATGAATACATAAAAACTAAAAATATATTTGTGAGTAAAATCATTTAATCTACTGTGAATGATCTTAAGCACTCTATTACACTAAATAAAGTATTTTCTTCATAAATTCCAACTGTGTTGTTATTCATACTTTTCCAACTTAGTTTTCGCAAGTGTTATGAGAAGACGTACCTAAGATAACCTAACTCATTGGCATGTTCTTAAATTTATTTTACATTTTTATAGAAACATTCTTATCCAATAATTTCCTGAAAAAAGCAAATGCTTTACTGATTGAATTTAATATCAAATATTGCATTCCGATCGCATCCGTTTTATTCCATTGATGACTATATGCATTTCCACCAATAAATCGTCCCCAATGACACCTCGTATACGCCTCGCGCTGTCCTGTGTGCATGATAATTGTTTGGAATTGCATCAATGCCGTCGCCATGGCCGCGTGTAAACAATAGCAAGTTTCAACAATGCGCTGCTTTTCGCTGCCGCCGCCGCCGCCGACGCCGCCGACGCACCGGGGATCAAAGTGGCGCGCGATGCCAATTGAATATAATACAATTATTATTAATTTCTGCGAAATTATTAAATCAGATTCAATGCGACACGCGACATTGTCGCAGTTTTCGCCGGCATAATTGCATTCCAATGCTGACAAAGGTGTTGGCATGCTGGGAAGCTCAAAGACCTTGCACAACACAAAGTACAGCAACAAACACGATCGACAACTGGAGCTAAATTTAATTTATTGCAATTTGTAAATTTTTGATTAAGAGCGGTTAATTTTGTTGTTTTGGAAGAGTGTTTTCTTGATGTGATATTTGGGGGTTTCTCCGGTTGAGTGCAGAAAATTTCCAATCAAACCGACACGAAGTTTAATAACACGAAGATTATCCTCGCAATCGAATCCGCAGCGTGTCACGAATTGCCTCTCCGGCAAATCGTAGCAATAACTAAACTAACTTCGCTTTATTACCTAAAAAGAGTAAAATAGATTCCGTGTGAATAGTATGTTAGCTCGGGCGCCGGCGGCGATGCGCCTGGGATCAGGATGAAAGACGCGACACGAAGACCAGAGTTATTGGTTTTTACGAGACAAACATGACTGAAATTAAATCCCGAGGCGCGCACACTCGGCCAGAAAAACATTTCGATATTTAATTCTCGGCTAATTCCATCGAGATTAATCTTTGGGTGACAAAACTGAGTGCTTGTTCTTTTCAGCGTTTGGCCAATGTTGATACAAGAAGCGTGCGGGAGAAAATAACCCTCAATTTCAGAAAGGAAAATATTAATAAACTGCTTTCAATACTATATATTATGCTGCTTACAGATCAACGCAAATAAAGCTGAAACTCAGAACAGCTAGGAAAATTCAAAGAAATGTGAAGATTTGATTAACCACTTGCAATTCAAGCAAGCAACTAAACAAACTATTAATAAAATTTATTAAGTTTATAAGTTTTTGAAGATTCTTAGGTTATGTTTAGAGAAAATATCATTAATTTAGGAAACAAAAATTTACTACTACTTGATATAAGAAATTTGTGTTTTCTTAAACACTGCTTGACATAAATTTGAAAATTGAAAGAAAGATTTAATTGAAAAATTTACAACAATCCAACCTTAAATTTAAAATTACAAGAAAACAAATTGATAGTTAATTAACTATCATTACATAAATTCATTCATCAAGTTTTTAGTGATTATATGAATAAAACTATGAATAAACTGCTTGGAAAGAAAACAATTATTCTTTAGCTCAGTTCTCTAGTTGGTTGTTAGCAGCTTAGAGGTGTTTGCTCTATCGGCGCAGTTGAGATGCTGTAATGAAGAATTAATTACAAGGGGTTTCTATTATTGCGTTCACTTTACGTGCACGCTTCATGGCAATCGCGACTTTTCCGCCGCCGCCTTCATTTCGAGCCAAGGCATATTGACTTAAATTATTTAGCGAATAAATTGCAATCGTTTGACTCGGCGCACAGACAAGTTAACTCCAATAATGACCTTTTAAGAAATTCGCTCTGCATCTCAATTGTTACGCCTTCATCTCGACAATTTCGTCAAGAGGCAGAATTTGTCGTCCGGCACAAAAACAAATTTAATTGCCTAGACTCATTGCAAAGCTTTACATTTTACAACTCACAACATCTCATAAAATCACAATTCCATGAACTGTTTCTTCATTTGCCAAAGCAGCTTTTAAAGTCAACCACATTAACGAGATTTCTCTGCCTGATCTGATTTATCGGAGTTTCATTGTCTTGCTGGGTGACCAGCCAGCTACTGTTTCATTGAGCAGCAAGTAGAATTTCAGATGGTATTAGCATACCTGCTGAGAGGTGAGATGCCTAGACAATAAAAGTCAATCCAGTGGCTACGATTAGGTCGTAATTAGTAGGTACTGAGCAGTAGGTGGTGGCTACCGTTGAAGCAGAGTGGAGGTGTCTTAGGATTACGAGCAGGCAATAGGATTAAGGATTCATTGATAAGCTGACTACTGTTTGGCTACTGAGTAGCAGAGAATAGGGAATATTATTGTAGATTATTCATAGGGAATATTGAGAAGAATTAAAAGTAAGTTGTGAAATAAGTGGCTGATTAATTAAAGTAAATTGTTGGAATATTTAGAAACATAACAAGATTTGCACTTGATATTTCTTGGAAATAATGTATTTTCTAGCCTTTACTAAGTAATAAATTTATTGCATTCTGAATTTGCAGATAAAGTTGCGGTTTATATTGAGGACTATAAATCTTTGTTGAAACTATAGTTATGATCAAATTTTATTTGGAAATAAACTTACACAACCAAAAATAATTACTTTGCTGATAAATACGCAGTTTAAACGTCAAAAAATCTCTTAGACTCTTAAATTAAGGAAGACAACTTAATTAAAGTATTAAGATATTTACTAATCTTGATCTTAAAATTTTACTATTCAAGGTTATTGTTTTAGAATAAAAAAGATTTAGCCCTAGAACTAATTTACATACTCTCAAGCAAATTCTTGTTTTAATATTTATCAGCTTCCTAAAAAGAAAAGCTCAAATACACGTTCACATGTTTCCATTCATATTTCTAACCTTGCAAGATTTACGTCATTCTACCAGAACAATAGAAAAGCAACTTATCCACTCCTTAAACATTGCTTTCTTTACTTAACGCACCATTCTAAGTCTGAACTTACACTTTATGAGTAACTTGACTTAAGCCATTGTGCGCTTGCCTATCTGCACTTCGTAAGACAAGAATTAAACTCCTATTCTTCCTGTATAAACTCGATCCAAATCCTAATTTTCATTGACTATTGTTTCTTGTAAGATTAGCAATTCTAGAAATTCTTGACTTTCAGCTCCGAATTGAACCATTTAGCTGTACTACACCTATTCCAGTTTGAACAATAGTATGTGTTACAATAATAAATGAATGCTAATTTAATTATTATTGCTCATTAGTGCCATCATTTATACCACCCAACTGCGGACGATTTATTAACATTAATATTGCTATTTTACGCGTATTAACATGCATTAATGAGTTTAGAAAGTTGAATGTTTCAAACTTGTCGCACTTGTTATTTGCGCCGAGCGCACTTAAGTTCCCAGCGCGTTGTAATTACAAAGTGCAAAGCGTGATTACAATAAAAACTTTTATCGCTTTAACACTTTCTTAATAACGCGCGCAGTTGGCAAATGTGATGAAATGCGACGCAATTAATTTCGTTAACAACACGCGCTGGAAAATTGCAAAAGTTGATCGCATGATCTTCCTCGTTGACTTTTCCACCTCGGCATGTACTGATAATGCTAATCATCACGTGCTAGCTCAATATTAATATAATATGAGAGTTTCATGTACAACTTAATAAATAAAGTGGCGTTAATTGAAACATTATCGCTAAGCTCGCGTACTCATAATTGCCACCTGTAAATTTCCCATCGATGCCCTATCATCACCTCATCACGCAAACATTATAAATTATCATTTCCCCTCCGCACACATCTACAGACGCTGATGTTGTAGCAAATAATTCAGGCGCGTTTTATGATGCGTGCCCGTCGTGTTTGTTGTTATTAATAAAGTTATGTTATTAATCTATTTCATTACTCCAACACAGCCGCGCGCTTCGATGTAATGAGGTATTAATTTCGGCAGCGCACCGCACGTACTCGCCTCTGCCTATTGCGGCAGCGAGCGCATTTGATGGTGGGGGTTAGTGCTGCGCGACGACGCGCGCTGCTCATTGGTCGAGCCCTAAGGGTGGTAAGACCGCTGCAAGTGGTTGAAATAGACGGCGGAAAGCTGGATTCATTCAGAAACGCCGCAACCCTCAGGCTGATCGCATCGTGCAAGAACCCACGAGTGCACAACTTGCACATCAACTTAAATCAAGTTACTTCAAGTTACTTAACGTACTTGCCACTTTGTGAAACAAACAGTGCAGAGAGAAGTGATTCTTAAAGTGATATCAGTGAGTTTCTCAAGATGTCTCAAGCTGTTCCTGTCACGACCGAAGAGATTCGCCCGCGTGGTGTATACAGCATTGATCAGATCTTAGGAGTTTCTACTCCACCATCTAGAAAAAACAGTGACGGTAAGTCAACTTAGAACAATTAATATTTCCAACTTGAGTGGAAATTGTTGTTGATCTAATTGGCGTGCATTTGAATCAAGATGAGGGTTGCATTCACGCAGGACTATTAATAATAAGTTGTGGACAAGCATTTGGACACAATGTAATTAGGGATATAATTATAGTAAGGGGTGATTTTTAGTGCACCCTTTGTGAAAAGCACCCCTAACACGTGCTTTCCACATTCTCATCGTTGATTCAATGCGTTTTTGTTCGGTCGTCATTGATTTTTCCTGCTAACGACTGTCAATGTTACACATTTTAATTTGATGCGTTCCTAACCTAATATCAAGTGCTTCAATAGAAATTAGTTGTTTATTGTAAATTTCTTAAAATAATGCAGATCAAGCATAGAGCACTCTATGAACGTTTGAGTATTTTGTTAAGGCATTAACGATGCTAAAAAACGGATTAAGTCTCAGGTAACATAAGCACCCTTTAATAGACATGATGCCCTCTCGATTAAAACTTGATTCTTTCAATTCGCGACCCTTGTTTGCTCACCCTTATTATCCTTTATGATAGATGAGTCACAAAACACTTCAAATTCAATATTTCCATGTTTTCCACTTCAAACGGTTGGTTTTTCTTTCGCCTAAACGATTCAAAGTCACAAAGGATGTTTTCATATCACATGAGTCCAGTTAAGTTACTTAGCAATTTGTTACTCTATGAATATGAATAATGTTGCAAGCATCAAAGAGCACCGTATGCATATGAGATCCATTTATGCAAATTGCTATGTTTGAGAGTGCGCACTTCGGTCGAAATAGCCCTATAAAAATGCATAACTATATTATTAATTTAGCCTGATTTATTTTTTCAGAATCTGACACCAAAGTGGATTCAATCAGTGAAAGCGAAATGATGGAGAGTGACGATGTCATGGATGGCATGGAGTCTCGTCCGCGGAAAATTCGCCGTTCTAGGACCACATTCACCACCTACCAGTTGCATCAACTGGAGCGAGCTTTCGAAAAAACGCAGTATCCGGATGTGTTCACTCGGGAGGAATTAGCCATGCGCTTGGACCTCAGTGAGGCGCGTGTTCAGGTACTTAATTACACTGATTACAATGATTACACACGAGAAAGGGAGGAAGTTATTATCTCAATCTGCACTTATTTTCATAGTGAAATTAAATACTCGTAGCTTTAAATAATTCTTTCTCTATTTGGTCAAATTACGCTCAATTTCACATTGCATCCAACCTGTCACGCTCCGGTAATGGCCCCATGAATTGCATCTTAATTGGAAACAATTTTGATAATTAATCCGGCCTGCGAGGGCGTAAGTAGCGCCGCAATTGGGCATTGTGAGCAACAATAGGGGTAATCGGAACCGGTTCCGGCGCGCAGACTCTGATCTCAGTCTCCGGGGCGCTTAAAGTACCCCTGCAATTCAACTTCCCTCTCACGCACGCCTTCCCTGCCCAGTCGCCTGAATGGCAAATGAATGGCTTCGTTAATAATTGCGGATTATAATTGGCGATCTATTTGTGTTGCAGGTCTGGTTCCAGAACCGTCGTGCCAAATGGAGGAAGCGCGAGAAGGCGCTGGGTCGCGATGCCGGACCTTTCATGCACCCTAGCGAGCAAGCCGGTCTGCCCGAATTTGCCCTGCATGGACACCTTGGTCTGCCGCCGGTTGGAGGCGAACACTTTTGGCCTGGTCTTCCATTCCCGCCGATGTTCAACCCAGCTCTAGGAATGCCCTGGGCGAAGCCACCTCATCTGAATGTCCCGTCGTTCCATGCTTTGCTGTCGCAGTACATGTTGGTTGGAGGTGCCCCACCTGGTACTTCCATTCTCCCTCCAATTGATGATAGATCCCGGAGTGCAAGTCCCGAAGAAGCACCAGCTTCATCTCCTAGCATGTCTTCCTTGGAAGCGCTGAGAATGAGAGCGCAGGACATGATACCTAAAACATCACCATCACTCCATGCCAAGTCGTAAATTGCTACATCAGACTTGCTAGGTTAAGATATTTGTACATAAATAATCTAAATGTAGGCAAACAAATTAATTATGACTATAAATAGTATTATCTAAAATTCAATACACGATTTTCTTATGAAGACTGTGTACTGTGCAATTGAAGGCGTTGATTGATTGAGTAGCTATCGATGTATAGACATTGTATTAGCTGTAATGTATGTATTCACAAGTTACACACAATAATACAATAATAACGACATGTTAATAAATATTAGTGACTATAATGTGCCTCTTGTTGTGACTATATTGGTCTGTTTCATTTCAGTCCGTTTCAATTTAGTCTGATTTTATCGGTCATTTGAGAGCGTTTGGAAAAGGGTGAGTATGAACACTGTGGCAGTAGCAGCGTGGGTGTCACGCACTCGTAAACTGAGCCAGGTGTTGGATTGTTGACGTTTTTCGACCGTTGCTTATCAAGGTGCGCGGTTTTTAAATCAATGTTGGAGAGTGCGAACGTGCTCCTAGTGCGTTTTGCGGATGCTCGTTAAATGCAGACGGGGTACTTTTACAGTAATTAAGTTATGACTTCAAGCCCAATTACAATTCGTTTTTACGGGCGTATTAGTGAACGTGTTAATTTACAATAAATACGACTATCAATTCTGGCAAATTCAATTTCTAAGAGAGTCATTTTGTTTTTCATCCAAACCAAATTAAACTGAGAGTAAGCGGTTATACATGACGTCTTTTTGGTTTTTATATCTTTGATAAAGGTAAACATCTTGTTTCATCTTAATTCTTAGCAAGCAGAGAGTAAAAATCTTATTTCATTTATTTATTTTTTATTTCGTCAAGTTAATTTTCTGTATAAATAATAATTTTCTATGTACGCAGATTTTCAATGTTAAGATCAATAATAAAATCAGTATTTTCATGATTATATTTCCACACACGCTCTCACTTTGACTGTGCTAGCCCCACCCTCTGGTCTGGAGAGCAATTGAGAAACAATAGACCACTTAAATAAGGATCTAAATTTAAATTGAGCTTTTATTTGCGCACAGGATCAGTTTTTAGCCACTTAAGTTTTTAATATTCAGCCTCGAAACCAAGAAGCGCACTCGTTGCTGCGCTTTCCTTCTCGATCGACGATCGTTTAAATATAATTAAAAGTAATTTAACAAAATTCCGTAGCAAACTTTCAAAATGCGCCCGCGTGTAATCAATAAATGCTTATTAATTACGCACGCCAATGGCATGGACGGTGCTAATTATGAATAAAGTGTTGGCAAAATGATCAAATTACCATCACAGCTAAATCGGGGCGATTTTCAACAACAAATAAAGTGATTAAAAGAGCGAAAACATAGTAAAGTTAGGTTTGGTTTTAATTGCAGCGCGATTGTGATTTGAGCATGGCAAATTAGGTTTTACGCAATTTTCATGGAAATAAAATTCCGTGTCGAGTGGTGAGCCAACACCAAAAGCACATAGAGATTATACGGCGCGGTGGATTAATCTAGATGCATATGCATGTTGTATAGTGTGTAATCCAGTACGATGGTCTTATTTACGCACTGGGAAAATGCGCATTGATCAGGGAGATCAGGGAGACTGGTTCATAAATACGCACAATTTCAAATATGGAAAATCCCTGCATCGTGTAATACTGCGCTAGAAATCCGGCTTTAATCAAGTATTTTTATAGTATAAAAATAAATTTATTTCGTTTCAAACGAGACCTCTACGTATTCTCACGACTACTCGGGTTAATGCAACTACCCGGAAACGATGCTTCCTCATCCGCACCATCGCACAGCCAACACCCGCCGAGAGCCTTTTTATTACACCACCACATAGCTCGTACACACTCCAATTGATCAATTCTTTAATTGGTCATAATAACCTCATATCTCACGCTAGCCAGTCAACAAGCATCATTGCCATTCGAAATGCCCTCGAAATACAAATCCAGGTAATTCATATAAAACGCGTCAAATTCAATAAATGCTCATGAAAGTACATCATCATTTATGCATAAATTAATGATGTATTTGGCACATTGATGTTATATTAGTTGAGTAGGGTCAATCAAATTCGTGCAATTAACAAATTTAATGGCCTCTGAAGAACTGAATGCCTCACATGCCAATTTAGATCGAATGAGACTTAGTTGGCATTATGCCGCGCATATCCGCACTGGACTTCCGAATATGTGTATTTATAACAGCATCGTATTAGATTAATCCGTCGAACCGGTGCACTCCTGATTGCGCAAATTACGAGTTGAATAATTATTTGCACGGTCCAGGGCCAGGCAAAGCTTGGTCATTCAGAAAATAATAACATCAAGAAGATTTGCAACGTTTAAGCCTCTCGGCTACTCGGCCAATGTTTGTAATTATTATACTGTGCGTTGGGAAATACTATCAGGTAAGAGAGATAATTTTTTGGAAGAGATATTTAAATAATGTGTAAAAAAACTGTGCAGTTGATTATGAGTGTCACTTATTTATGGCATAACATAACGAAACAAACTTAGCAATCAAAAACAACAAATTTTGTTTCTATGATGACATGGTATTTTATACCTTGTATCTGCAACTTGCTACTGTTAAGATGACTTAAAATGACTGAAAAAAAAAACATATTTTTTGAAGCGTACTGCAACCATTACCGACACCGTACTTAATCTCAATTCGGTAGAAATATATATTATATTGAGTATACTCTCAGCAGGATTTGAATTCGAGTCCCTCGAATATGCACCTCGCTGTCAGTGCGACAATCAAATGACTTACCGATTGTAGCGGGGCATTCTTTATAATTGTTATTTTTGTAGAGTACTGCAACCAGTACCGGCACCGTACTTGACCACCATTTCATTATACTGCATCAATTACCAGGGTTATTATCAGTTATTGGGACTGAATTCTATGAGAGTATATATTTTATTGGGTATACTCCCGCAGCCGTTGAAAATATTAAAATGAATAAAAAAAAAAAAAAACGATGAAAATTATGTGTGAATATGTCAATAATATTAAATGTTTTAATACTTTTGAACATCTTATCTCCAAATTCCGTGCCTTAAACATTGAATCCTCAAATTTGTTGTGAAATTAATGAGGCAATAAAGATATTCAACGTTGTTGAGTACTTGAGTCGGTATTTTCCAGTATAATTCTGCACAATAGAAAGAAAAAGTTGTAAACCACTGTCAATAGGGCGGTGTCTTTATGGTGGCCGGATAACTTACACCTATTCTCAAATTACCTGTTTAATAACACTGAAAACCTCCTCAATATGTCATTGTATCTCTGCCGCAGAAGGCCAGAAATCCAGGTGGGTCTGAATCTCCTCCAGAATCAAAGTATCTTTGCACCCCATCAATGCACATGGAAAATACAGCTTATTTTGAATACGCTCCACAGCAAGCTTCCTTCGCCGCACTCGGTTCATTCACCAGCGGCGAAAACTTCATTCTACGCATTCTGCATCCACTCTGATAACAATGCGACGTGTAACGAGATACCACCAGCGAGTCTTGGCCGAAACGAAGAAATATAGCAATACAAACGATAGCGATGTAATTTATTCCCGGCGCTGGCGTGAAGTGCAAGTGAGCGAATCACGTTAAGCGCGTTTAATGCCACCACTTACAGCCAAATCAATGCTTATTTGTCCTGCTGGCTTGACGCGCACTAAACTGCTACGTGGAAGTCGTAAAATGCTAAAAGGCGAGACATTATTACGACGATTTTGTTTATAAAGCGCAAATTGTTACAAGAACTGCGTGCTAGTCACGATTTTATTGCGCGCTTGTTTTGGGGGGCTTCGCGGGAAGCTGACACACCTGGTTCATGCGAATGTTTTTGGACGTGAGGGAGCGTGGTGTGCAGCTACCGGTGCTCCCTGGGCGGATGGAAGCTAAACGATCGCATTAACCACCCGGAGCAAGCCAATGAATTCGCTCAATCATGCGGCCGCACTAATGGAACTTAATTTCGATGGGAAATCTACGGGAAGCTACGTGAGGACGGCGCGGCGGGATCAACGGGTTGAACGTGAATTGGTTATTCAAGGTCTAGAGAGGGAGAAAATAATATATTTCAGAATTAACTTTAACTTATTACTCATTAATTTTCTCAATACGAATTCTCCAACACTACGAACTTTAAGAATAATTTACTCAAAAACAATGATTAATCAGAAATGAATTAAAATAGATTAGCAACTTATTAAACAAGATTTATCTCTCTGCAAATTTCCTAAATTAACACATCAACAAATTATTCATTTATACAATTAAAATTTTGAGAGAATCTAGCATTGCTTTTGAGTTTTCTTAGGATTCTTTTTGCTTATTCTAATAATTAATATTACCAAAGTCTTTCTATTGCACACAGGCCGACTCTCAATTATATAAGATCAACACTCACTTATCCAGCTCATCTATGCACGATGTGTCGACAGAAAAATACGCGTATTCATAACGAGCTGTAAGCGGATTTCATTTGCTAAGGACTATTATTTGATAATATACTTGTTATCGAATGTATCGTTTTGAGCGGCATTGTAAATGCAATGGGAGATCAAGTCTTTTTCTCTTACAGATTTTTGATTGGAGAAAAATCCTCTATCACTGTTTACTCTTTCGGAAAATAAGCATGTCATAAAAACTAATTTAGTAAGAAATCTGTTCTCACCTTGCACATGAGAAGTGCTAAAAGTTTATTGAAACTTAATTTGCCCTTTGGTTCATTGAAATCGGCATGTCGCAAAGCGTCTACCAACAACGTGCCCTCTCCAAGCTGAATGTCGCCATCGCCCCGACTTGAATGATAGCCGAACAAAGCGATCCACTTTATTTTCTAAGCTGCGACAAGTAGTGGTTGCGTGGAGGGTGTACGCTGAATTCCACACCTTTGACGCTACCTCGAGCCGACAGGGCGTTCAAGCGTGCGCCTTCTTAGGGGTAATGGAACGCACCGACACCGGCTTAGATTGGCGTGGATTAGAAAACATACTTAGAACACATCTAGGATGCTAAAAGTACCATAGACTTGTACTAAACATTTTTGTGCAGAGAAAATTGAGATGCGAGGCTATTAGAAATTGAAGTAACGATGTGATATCAATAGTCAAGATTTTGTTAGAGATGGCGGAGTTCTAAGAATATAATGCAAGACTTTATATTTTCTCCAATTTCAGCAGATTATCATCTTCAATTGCATTTGCTCCACTCAAAGCGATACATTTGATAACAAGTGTATTATCAAATAATTGTCGTCGGCAAATGAAATCCTGTAAGCGGATCGTTATAAATGCGCGTATTTTTGCATCGTGTGAAGATGGGTTGGAAGAGTGTCGCTTTCCTGGGCTGATAAGTGAGTGTTGATCTTGTCCGACTGAAGTGAATCAGAAACCAATAACCGAGGGTCGGCCCGCGGGCATGGGGCGCGCTGATGTCGCCAAGCGCGTACCGCTCATATGGTAATCGCCTGCAGAAATCCCTTCACAATGGCATTAGGGCCGTCTTATTACGTTTACATTGATCTCGAGGTTTATATTTTTCGTTGGCCTTGTTTGTCTTTGTATTTGAATTTAGTTGGTTGCTCCGCTATTAGTTTGCCATCCATCTCCCCGTTATTGCTCTCTCAGTGACAAAGACAATCGAAACTGACTCGATTTATGACGTCAACTCAATTCTACATATCACAAACTTTTCACCAGGGAAACAACATACTAGCAAATTATCAATTTCAATAGGGATCTGTCTACAACTAGGAAGTACTTGTAAATAAAGGATATATCGAAAGAATAAATTAACTTGAATTGTTCTAGAATGGATCAAAAGTTTCATTAAAAATGTCTAAATTTATATAATTGCTATGTAAATTTAAACCAGAAGTTAAAAATTTATAGCTTTCAGAAGGAAATTTGTCCAAGACAAATAGTAAATGTCGTTTATTCAACTAATTTAGAAGACTTCTAAGCTTAATCTGAAGCTTTTATCATACTTCCACTTTCTTTGACCACCATATTTACAATACTGTTTCTTTTTTACTCTTTATTATCTTCTAGATAAGTTAGAAAATGACTAAAATATTCTTTGATTGCGCTAATAAATCTAGCGATCTAGTAATTTTACAAATTACTTCTTAGTTATAATTCTGGGGTTATTTTGTGCCCGGATATCTACAAAATAATATTGCATACACACATAATTTGCAGTCAAGATTAATTTTGCATATTAGGATAACAGTAGTCTTGATTGACTGCATTATGACTAACTAATTCCACTCCAGTGCTCCGTAACGCCGATGTACGCGCTCGTCATTACGACCTCAGTAGCTAAATCTCGAATTGTTTGTTGCGCCGGTTAGCAAGTCGTAGGGTATTAGTGTTTAATTAAAATCGACGGAACGATTTTAGCCAAATGAGCGTGAACTATAAAAAACGGCGGCTTTAATAAAGTAACGATTAATAGCTTACTCGATTGCTTAATGCCGATGCCATTGTATCCCATGTTGCCTGCCCCAAACAACACACAAATAGAATGCGTTCTATTTGATTGCCACGGGCGATACAGTCGGCTATTAGGCGTAAGCAGTTTGTTAGTGGTGCTATTATACCACAGGTAAATACACACAGAGAACCCTCCTAGTTGCTGCTACTTGCAACTGCAGTCAGACAATGGAAACAATTTAATAAATAGTTTCTCATTTGCAAAAACACGTCGGGCACACGTATCAGATTACGGTAATGCCTTGACGCACCGTGGGACTCGAGAGGATC
The DNA here is from genome assembly GCA_027575565.1 of Diploeciton nevermanni. Lineage (NCBI taxonomy): Eukaryota > Metazoa > Arthropoda > Insecta > Coleoptera > Staphylinidae > Diploeciton > Diploeciton nevermanni. The sequence continues at coordinate 2,838,933 of JAODIE010000011.1, forward strand.
CGCAGGACCAGTTTGAAACATTCGGCGGATGATGTGCGCATGCAAACGCGACACTGCAATACCCTTGGGGTAACTAGAGGGCTGGACTTCCTCTATTTACCCCCAGTACGAATTACATCATTATTATAGTGGTATAGCGGCATACAGCCGATCGGCTGCAGATCTTGTTATTGCCCTTCTAATGGATTTAATTGATACATTTCTAATGGTGCACACGCCGCGTGTGGAGCTGGTACAAAGAAGGATGAAAGTCACAGCCACCCTCTGATGTGAAGGGTGCATGTGACTGGTATTTTGATTGTATCAGACTTGGTTTGTCGATAATTACGTTAGGAATAAAATGTTACGACATAAAGTCATTCAAAACACTTAAAATATAAGTTGCAAGAAGTGTGATGGTGATTTCAAGAACTAATAAACAAATTGCTTAGATTCATTTGACGAAAAACAAGATTTTTTCTCTCTCAGGCATCGCAAATTCTATCAAAACTTAACCGGTGCGACATCTGCCGCTTCGTTCTTCAAGCACATTCATACTTTGACTCTCTTCCTCTTAGATGTCGCCTGCAGCACAATTTCTAAAAATTCACCTCTCATCAAAAGCAGGAAAATCCAACAAAAGCAATGAAACAAGATAATGCAGTTTTCAATATTACGTAAGTAGTTCCTAATGAGTCTGAAATATTGCCAGCTAAATAATGCATGACTATTCTCACCTGCGACTATCATTAATGCATATTCTAGCAGGTTATTATTGATATGAACGCAAACACACCGAATACCTCCTCACCACAGGGGTTGCTTTAACATTGCGTTGTTTCTGCGGTTATCAACTAATAAAGCTTATTTATTTTATAGGTTTTACTTGTTTCAGTCGTGTTTAATAACATTAAAAGCAAGCATGAATGCATTATTCAGACGATAGATCCATCGGTGCACTATCTGATTTAAATATTCAAAAGTAATCCATTACGACCGGCGTGTTGTTCGTCATTTCTAAGCTTTCCAACTAAATGATAGCATGTCAAGCGTTCGATGTTAAATGAACGCCATAGACAGATAGCAAATTAATAACGTCGTTAAACGATTCCATTCGTGCAGGGTTGGCATCATTGGAATTAATCTAGAACAATATACCTTACAGTACAAACATGTACATAATATTCCTGAGCCTTAACCTTAGAGTGTAGTTGTAGAGAGCTTTAGATTGAAGGTGCTGATACTAGCGCCAGGACTTTTCTTCATTCGCCGCTGTTTTAAATCCGCTTATTGAACCGCAGCAACGATGGGGCAACCTGCTTAGCTTGGGCGCTCAAAAATTTGTTGCGCAATTTCCACAATAACTCTTTGCGACGATCTTGAGACTCATTGAGAATTGAAGATGTGGACAATGGGTATATTTTTCGGACGACGATGGTATAAGCCTGTGTTTAGCTGGTAGATAGGTATTGTGTAGTAAGTAGGAGAGCATCTTGAGCTTTCATTCATAACCTCAAAAAGAAGAAGAAAGAAATAAAGGGAATAATGCAGAGCGGAGCGATGTAGGAAAGGAGAAAGGAGGATTACTCAAACGAGAATAGTTAATATTTTGTAACAAATCTGTTGTTGGAAATGTTGGAGTTGTGGTTTTGTGTTTCTTTGTGCATTCAAGAGTGAGCTTCAAGTAGTATTTGTAAATATTTAGAGGTTATACTACAAAGGAAACAAGAAAAAATGTATAAAATGGAGAAGACACTATGTCGAAGCAATATTATTAATAGGAAGAAACAAGGTAAAATTGATTTATACGAGTACTTTACGTTTATACTAGCTCTTAAAGAAATAATTAATATTTTTGATAGCAATTGATAATTTTTGAATTTATTAAGAAAAATAAAATTCAGGGTTGTTTAATTTTAATTAGTTATTTTGAAGAGTTGTTATTTCAATCAGTAAATCATCAACAAATTAAAGTGCTAGAACATCATTCATCTTGTAACTGAGTTATTAAGAATTTTCTCGTTTAATAATTGGGCTTTAAAGCATATATTAAATTTTTGCATATGCATTTCAATTACCTCTAGTTTCTCTATTTTCGTAGTAATGTATTTTCTATGTATTGGGAGGAATTTGCTGCTTAATTGATTCTTTTTAAATTAAATACAATTTAAATACAAAAACTAGCAGCTTCTTCAGCAGATATTTCCTCATTTTGCATGTTTAGCCACCAACCATCAGGTTGAATAAATAACAGAATTAGGGTGTCGTGCCACATCGCGTTATCGTGACGGTACTTTATTGCAATCTTAAACCTAACTTAATTTTAAAGACGCGATTAACCGCTGGTCACGCACGTCCATTGCACCAACGTGGCTGCAATCAATGAATTCATGGTAACGAATTCACTTTAATTCACCATAATTGTTATTCATCTGTTGATTTCTGATAGGTTTCCGATTTGCATTGAGCTGATTGATATCCTTTAGATGCCAATTTGCAAGACAATTTCTTTTTTGGATATTTTGATAAGACGGTCCTGGTGGTTGATTTTAAAATTAGTGTCTCTAACAAGGAATGCATAGCGAGTCGTCGCGGGTGTAGCTGAAGCAAGCAATAAGTTTCCCGTGGCATGCTAGCAAATTAAGCGATTAAAATCTGATTTGCGAGTGGCAGCGCATTAAAAAAGCAGCTCTTTTATGCCAGTAAATAATTTAACAACATACTAAGGTTTAGAGTAAATTCATTTAATATTTAAATGAGCGAACGCACGCCAGCCGCAATAACAATTTGCAATCCAGCGCGCGCAGGTGAGTAAATCGCGCGCCACCGCAAAAGCCAACTACCGCCTCCACCCACGCAACCGGTATTAATCGGGCCGCGCAAGCAAGGTGCATGCAAGGCGTGGATGGAACTCAATTTCCACGCGGCAAATTGAAATCGATGAAAAAACGTGCTATTATTGAGAAATTGATTGAAAAGAATTGAAATTAGTTCGGAATCATTCGTGCGGCAAGAAAAAGTTGGAAACGTTTTCCAAATGCGGTTGCACTCTGATGAAGCGCAACGCTCGTCTCTTATCAACGCTGATTCTTGCAAGGATGACAGAGCAAGCGAGGGCCCGCCCCCCACAAAAAGAACAATTAGAATGGTTGGGCAGTTTGGAAATAGTCTGATTAAAAAAGAGAAGGACCAAATAGACAGGCACAAACCAATAAAGTAATAGAGGGAGTTAATTATCACACACTGCCGCAGAGTGCTGCCGCCGCCGCCCTCCAGGCTCATCTTCCGATAGCGCAGGGTGAGCGGGCAACTGTGAAATTACGAATTGAAATGCCGTCCCTCTCGTTCTTATAAGTACGCTTTCGCAAGCATAATTCGTTTTATATTAAAAACCAATGAAACGCTCGTTGACGAATAGCGCACTCGACGCACACGGAAGCAGCCGCCTCCAGCGCCCGCCGCAATAATATAATGCGACTGGTTTTCTACCCAACGAGCGTAGTATAAAAACATGTTAACTGGGGAATTGTGCAACATTAATGGCTAATCGATGTCACATTAAAACGTCTTTTGGTGTAATTAATAAGCGCACAAGGTATTATGTTTATTGCGTTAGTGGAACATTTTTCCGTCATTGTACAAAGCATGCTTATTATGCCCGAGAGAGCAATTATGTTAATTGCGTTTTCTAAATGACTTAATTAAATATTTATGCCGCTACAAACGTAATTTTATTTATCTATGGCAACTTTAGAGGGAGAAACAAAATGTAAAGAATATTATTAAATTATTGATTTTTCTTTTGGTGCAATTGATACAAAAACAAATCTATTTAAAATAAACTTAACATAAAATTACTAATTAAAACCAAAAATGATGAAAAAAATCTAGAAAAACCTGATCGACATATATCTTGTAGTCTTTCTATAACTAATATATTACTAGCATTGATTAGATTTTCTTCTTCTTTTAATTGTTGTTCTACTTACAATTAAGTTAATTCAATTTTTTAGGTTTCTAGATTAGTATTTTTGAGAAAAAGAATTAGATTTAAATTATTTGTATTAGGAATTTTTTACTTTTTTTATTTTTGCCAATAAAATTTTTCTATTTTATCCGACTTATTTGTTTTGTTCTAGGAGAACATGAGCAAGCTTCATTATATTGACAAAACTTCACACTTACTTTTAGTCACTTGGTAAAACGTTTTCGGCATGTTGCCTTCTTCAGTATAAAAGTATAAGTGTTGTAGTGAAATTTTATCAACATAATGAATATTAAACACTCTAAATTTCTCACACATTTCTTATTGTGATGAATATTTGGTGGCATTCCAAAAATGTATTATAACGTGCGGGGGCAAACTTCATTAACAGCTTCTGCCTCTTCGGACTATTAGTATGTGTTGCATCGTGCTGTATTGGATTAGATTGTATATGCTGTATGGTGTTGATAGGTATTAGGTAGATGGATGAAAAGTGCTTTATTAGTGTTATGAGTATTGTATTAGATTGCATGTTTTATGCTTGCTTAACTGGGTTTCTATAGGCATATGATTCTGTATTGTGTTATGTTGCTTTGACTTGTATTGCTACTTATGGATGATCCATTGAATTCGTGCTTCTAATGGTATATGATAACATGTAGATTTTAAATTGAGGAGAGTAACTTGAAAAGATGTTTCTTGCTCTGAGGTAGATTCTCGACTGTGCTCAAATTTCCAGGATTCGTAGCCATTAGACCTCGGTGTCTTCGTGGCGCTAGCGATGCGAAGAACTCGTCGTGACTTATCGCGCGACTTCGCAGATTTCACGAACAGTATTAATGTGTTACCCCAACTAAGATAATACAATACAAAGAATAAGTAGATACTGTAGATACTGAAGAAGGCAACATGCCGAAAACCAAGTGACTAAAAGTAAGTGTTATAGTGAAATTTTATCAATATAATAACAACTTCATTTCCTTTGTAAATGTTTTCATGAAATTAATTCAAATAAACTGTTTCAATAAATTCCAAATTCATCATCATATCTTATATAAACGATATTACTGGGTCCTATAATGAATTCCTTCTAATTTACCTACTTTTCTCCAATAAGTAAGTTGATAAAGCCTAGTTTTTTCTAAATAAATCTGTTCCTACTTCTCACCTCGAGCGAAAATGAATTAAATATCCATCTCACGCACATGTCTTCGCCCTCCTATCCGTGCTCTAAAGTAATAGATTCGAGCCGCAGCGGCTGATTAGCGTCGACAAACACGCATTAGCATTTTATTGCTTTGGCCCGCCGCCGCCACTCCACGCCCCGTAGATAAAGTGGAATTAAAACTCAAGGGCTCTTTGATCTCGGCGATATTAACTAAACTGCACTTATTAAATGAGAGAGAGACGCGCCGTGAGCCATTTGCGCCCGCCCCACAGCCAACCGCCACAGTGGTGGATGCACGCCGCCCTCAGCGTGATTGTCTTTCATTATGGTATCAACAATGATGCGCCCATTAGTCTTTCCTAACGTGCAGAACTAAGGTGTTGGAATTGATAAATGACGTGGTTTTCTTGCTTTTAATAATTCGTATTTCTAGTAAATGAAGGAGTATTTCATGGTACTTACTTTTTCAAAATTAAGCTGTAATTATAAATGTTGTTTTCGTATCCTTACATTGCATATAATTTATTATCGTGTGCTTTATTTACAAAAATTCACAGCTCTAAAAGGAAACAATTATACATAATTAATTAACTTACCATCGTAGGTAATTACGTTGAGTTTCAGTACATTGCAATTATATTATACTCTCTTGTCTCTTAATTAATATAAATAGATCCTACGACTTGCACGAATCGGACACCACGTAAATGAAGTACGCAACGAAAACCGCCTAGTTATTCATAAATATTTACAAACACTCGTTCATTGTTACTGTTTACTGACGAGTACCCATTATGCGCTATCTCACTTCTGCTAATTTGTCTTAAGAAGAATTCCATATAGAACACTCGCTTGAATGCATTCAAGAAACGATTGGTAATATACACAACAACAGATTCATCGTGCTATGTACAAAAGAAAAGATCCGCACATGATTTGATTGTGTTTACTTATTTACATGAAGGTGCTATTCTGCGCCACTCTAGACCATCTGCAGACCCTTGGTGATGTTCTCAACGTGCTCCTTCGCCTTGAGCCGCAGCGCCGCAATGGACGTGCTGCGCATATCCGGCGGCGGGTTGTTCGCATGTGCCAGCGGCGGGTGTCTAGCATGATCGCCCGGCACTGGCGGCGTCAGGTAGCTGGGATAGCCGGTCTGCGGGTGGCTAAGGAAGCCTGGCAGCGCTGAGAGCAGGGGCGGCGACAGCCACGGGTCCATTGGCAGCGCGAGACTGGAGCCGGCGGCACGCGACAGCGTCGAGACGGCATGGTACTCGCTCAGGCCGAGTCGTGCCGCCTCCATCTTCTCCTGCCGCCGCCATTTGGCGCGTCTGTTCTGGAACCATACCTGCAACAAGATAGAGTCGGCGTAAAGTACAATTCCGCACGGCTTGATTGTAGCGTTGTGTTTGTCTACTATAAGTGAATCCATTAGGCAGCGAGTGGAGCTTTTGATTAATGACTATCGACAAAGGAGTGATATCACTAAAAAAAGACTTGATTGTGTTTGGATAGTAATCATCTGCAAATGTGTCCTGAGTGACATAATGCGATTGAGATTGTGGCTAGGTGGTATGCAAACGGCGGTATTTATTTGGAAAATGTATTTAAAGCGAGTAATGTCGCATGAAAGTTTAACTCTAATGAGATTTTGACATACAGCTATTGTAGTCACTATGCTGGCCACTGCAGTGTCCTCGATTTGCTACTGCTAACCACCTGTTTTAGCCATACCAATATTATTCTCACACTCGTCCATTGACGAAGGCTTTTATATAACACGGACATTTATTAACTATCTAAAGTTTTTTAATCTAATTTACTAGAAAAGTAAACATAAATTTAATGTGTTCCAAAGTCCTGGTTATTAAATCCTCACGCCTTCTTAATAATAGAATTATTTTTCAAAATTTAACCTAAGAAATAATAGCAAAAACTAAACGAGCAAAACTGAGTAATGGTTTGATATATTCAGCTATACTGTCATCTATGATATTTTTGTATCATTAAAGTATGTAATATTGTGTGTATTTTAATTACTATAAACTACTATACTTCCCTGTCATTATGATTCTTTAATTAATTTTACTTACACTTAGCCATTGGCGACATCTATCAAAAGTTATAATAAGCCATCAATTCGATTTCAATGTAGCAAACTAATTAATTTTTCCAAATTAATCTAAATAGTAAATTTCTTGTTTGTATTAAATTAATTTCCAATTTACTTGTCATCGCTGGTCTGACCAGCACAAAACTTTCAAGTTAATTAAAACATCACTGCAGTTATTGATTCGCACGTCGGCCTCGTTTAGCCAACAAATTAATTGGCATGCCTGGAGATTATTAAATAATGTCGTATCAAAATTATATAATTCAAGTAAAACAATAACGAGGCGCTGCTTGTGCGCCTAGCGCCTAGTATACACGCAGCGAAACAGAGTCGGAATTAATTAAAACATCTTTAATTACGCGAGATTAATGGAGCATGCGCGTACCAGGACTTTGACGACAAAGCTCGCCAGAAAATAATTAAATATCAAAATGAAGTCAAATTTAATATTGAATCCCTTGCAGCGAGCGAGTGCTGCGACGTCGACGGCAATTGCTCGCGGGTTGTGTGCAGAGTGTTTCAACCCTCACGCAGAGATGTGCAACTCATGTTACATAATTCATCTTGCAAGTGGAAACCATTCGCAAATTGTTGACGCTGTAGTGCTCTGCGTGGAAAGCACAAGAATGCAGCGTAATTGGAATCAATTTGAAAGTGTTCGTAAAGTTTCCTTTCGCGCATCGTTATTACGTTTTGTTGTCGTTGTCGAGATTTTTTGCCACGGCGCGCAAATTGCGTTAGAGGCTTTTGTGTTCGGTGCGCTAAAAGTTCTTTATTAGATTTGCGCAATTTCGGCCAGCTTCAGCCCGCCATTAGCTCGTCTAAAGAATGACATCAAATTGTCAATTAATGCATCAGTTCCAAACCAATTTCTGAGCGGGCCGCGAGCGGCGCGCCAACGAAAGAGGAGCTCAAGAATGAAGATAATCAAGGGTGGGGTTTTCTCGAAAGTTTATATACAGACCCTTTTCATCTTGCACCCTTCTTGAAGCCATGGAATACTTGCTTTCTTCGAGGGTGCATACAAACGGCGCAAACACTCCCAAACGCATGCATTACAGCCACACAAGATGGAATAACACCTTTCAAAGAATCCAGCGGATATTACTTTGGCGGCAACGCGCTTCCAAACAAATTTAAATAAATTCACTTCACTAAAGTTTATTTGATAGAAACGCATTACTAGCAGGCAAGAGCAAAATCTAAATTTGTGATTTGTTTGCAAGAATCAGCAAGCATCAAGTAATTGTTGTTGCGCAAAATAGAAATCAGTCTCTAGAGAGGGTGTTTAGAGAGGGTTGATCATGTTCATCGTGTTCACATATCTTCGCCACACGCGCGGTAAGCAGTTTTAAACAATTGCCGGCGACACGCGCACGTGCCCGGCACGGGTGGCAGCAAATTAAACGTCAGACGAGCAAGGATTAGCCAGATACAACAAAGAAAGCCGCGATGACATTGATGTGTGTAACTGCCAATTTGGGAGAGGGTGGTAACGCAGACCACTAGCGTGTGATTCTCAACCCTCAAAAAGTTTGTTACAGTACTGCTTATTAACGAAAAATTGACTTTCACTAACAGGAACTGGCACAAACAGTTCATGAATTCCAATTTTGTGCAGAACATAATTATTATATTATTGAAGTTGTATTCGTTATAACTCATATTTTATTTTTATTTATTTCGTCAATTATTCTTTGTAAAATGATACTTAAAATAATGTTTTCTTTGATTGTAATATCAATGTTTTGATATTATTTGTTGCCGCAATTCAAAATATTCTTATCTATTTATTTGATCTTGATAGAATTCTTAGGGTATATTTGAAGTTAGTTAGTTTATCTTTATGCTAAATATTCATATTATATCTTGTGTTTCTTTTTATTAAAACTAGGCATGATGATGAATTGGGTTTTCTTTATTATCTTCAATTTTTCCTTCTGCTTCCTCAATCACTCAATTATTAAAGTTCAGTTCAGTATGAACCTTGCCTCAGTTTGAAATATCAACCTCATTGTTTAATAAGTGTCGCAATTAATCACACCCCTTTGATCTTTAAAAATTGATTCATTCGAGAGTGTAACACACACACACAATAAATCGCAGCCCGCTGAAAAATAAACGCTCAAGCACACTTTAGATGCTTTGGCGGGCAGTCAAGCATGTGATGAACATTTTCAACGTCGACATGCACTGCGTGGCTACATAAAGCGCAACCGTTCATCCCCGCTGCCACCGGGGTCGGGTTGACGACGGCGGTTTTGTGCGCGCGCTGAGCCCAACAACCCGGTGTTGTTCACAAACGTGACGAGTAAGGGGCTCGTAATTGCTGTTTATTCAACATCGAGGCTCGTAATTGCCTTTATTAAACGTTTTCATATTCGCTCTCCACTCCAATCTAAGCCTGCGCCGCGTTTGCGTGATCGGAATTAGTTCATTATCGCTTTTTGCTGCACGGCGGCGGCGGTTGAGAAAAAATTGCCGATTAGCGCATTGCTAAAATGCACGAGCATTTTCAGATGCGATCGCAGAGATTGTATATATTGTGCGTGTAGTGATTGTATTGCCGCATTGAACTCATACGCGCGTTTGTAATGCCTCGACAATGGCGACGGATTGTCAGCCGACATCCGCGGCTAATGTCGGCTCAAGAGGCGGCATCGGCATCTCACTAGCGTGTAATATGAGATGGTAAAATGAAACTGCTTTAAAGATTGCGCCTCGTGCGATACAATGGTAAATAGGGGTATTGGATTTAATATTTCGAGGTGAATTAGATGTTTGGATTACAATCTATAACGTGAGAAAACTAGATTTCATAGAGAAATCCTAGAAAGGTGTGGTTAGAAAATTAGCAATTATAAACTACTACAATCTTCTAACACCGCTTAGAACTCTCGGGGAGATGATTGAAATGACATCTTACAATTTAACACAAAGGAATTAAAAAAGGAATTAAACTTCAAAAGAGGATATCTTCGGGCATTTGAAAAATAACTTAATAATGTAAGCCATATCACAAGGCTCCTATATGCCTCCATTTATATTGTAGATTTGGTAAAAATATTTGGTGTTGATGGCAAGTATTGTTTACTTCAATAGTATTTAACCGGAACAGAATTAAAGTAGGTTTTTGAAAATGTAAACGTAGATTTAATAGGCATTTCTAAAGATAGTACTATAAAACATAAATCTACTTTCTGATGCTTTTTACAGAGTTTGAATATCTTTTGTCGTTGAGGAGTTATGAGCTTTTATTCGAAGTAAACTAAAATGCAACACGCTTTCCTATCATTTTGTCTCTGAGGTTGGTTGGTAACTCAACAATTACCAACAATTTTTTATTCTTTTATAGTTTCCTCCAAAGTATCATAAATATATCTCTCTTATAATTATCCATAGTTTTCTAAAACAATAAAATTAACCCTTGAATGAGTATTCCTTATTCAATCACCGTTTATCAATTAATGGTCTCACTATAAGATTGATTATCTCATAGTTAACTAGCGCTACACATAGTTCTCCATCGCATACTCGGGGTAAATGAATTATGAAAGGAAAATGTCATCGGCAACTTCATCGCGGGCCGGATTTAATTAACAATCCTAAGCTAATACGCCGCTTATTTAGCGTGATGTGATGCCGGATTGGCTGCCGCGCGCGAGATGAGCGAATTGCCCAACTTCACCTCCAGGGCTCGGTCTAATTACGCCCCATTAGGGCAATTAACTGCGAGCGGAGCGGCTCAAATATTACTTATCTAGTTGTGGCATAGCGGAGGCGGCAGCAGTGAGTGGAAAAGCGAGTGCGTAAGCGTGCGCGTGGAAATTCGCTCGGCTGTCGCAACATCTACAGCATTATGGCACTGCGTTTAATCACGGAGTGCCATGATGTCTATGATGGAATTATGACTTTGCTAGGATATTGTATTGTGGACTAGAATTTTACAGTTTGAGAAAGTTGGGTTTTTATTAAAGACGGTCAGAAAGAGTTTAATATTCATTATGTTAATATTAATTTACCTTAATATTAATATATCTCTGACAAAGAAAACAATCGACCATCCCAACCATTCTAACAAGCAACAAAAAACAAAATACCTTTATACTGAAGAAAGCAATAAAGCAAAAATTTTTAGAAATAAATAACCAGTAAATTATTAGCAGTATAGAAAATTTATGTAATAAAAATATTTCAAGTAACACCCATAGTTAAATTACTTAATTTGACGAAAAAAAATTATCTAGGTGTTTTTAGACTCTTAGATTGTTAGTATACAATGTTTTGTGATTTTCATGTTGATTTCCATGCGAAAATAAAGTTTGAAGACATTCCAAATTGATTTCTGTGACTCTGTCACCAGCAGATTTGCCATTCAGCTCAATATGTCAACTCATTATTAGCAAAATTGTGCCCGTCATGCAAATTCCACCCAACTGACAATCTCCCCATTGCCAATTTTCACTCAAATTCCATTCTTGTTAAACAGTTGTTATTCCAATCTCACCATTGTTACATTGTGCTACTCTATTAGTAAAAACTAACCCCTTTGTGTGCCTCTATTAACATCTGACATTCCGCCTCTTCACTTTTTCCGCCTCGCCGCTCGCAGCAACGATGCACACCTCTATTGGAATGCATCCAAGTATCTCACCACTTGAAGACATAATAACGCAGTTGAGCCTCGCGCACATTCATCCCATTGTCGGGCGCGAGTCCTTGATGCGCACTGTTTGATCAATAACGCACTTAAAGTGGCGCATTGTGCGAATGAAACGAATAAACTTGTAGCACACCACCTTGTCGGCGATGATGATGCCGTGCGATAACATTGCCCAGGGCAGAGAAAAGCTTGAGCGAAGCGCGGGCGATAAAGCAATAAACGGCTGTTTTTCGGGCGGCAGCATCACAACTGGAGGGCGGCGCTGAGCGGCGTTAAGCGAACGGCAAAAAGCGTCAGCGCAAGTGTGAGAAACGCGCAGGCGGAAGGCGGCGAGGCGGAAAATTCGTTTGTGGCGAAAAATGGAGCGCGCGTTTTTCGCCAAGACAAATGATGTGAGGGTGATGTGTATCCATACTAATGCAATGTTTCTTACGTCAGTTGAGCATTTACCCAATTGACGTGCGGCGGGGTGAAGCAGAGGCAAAAAGGAAGAGGTGGAAGAAAGAAATTCAGTTAACGCTATGTAATGGGGTGTAATGCATTTTTATATATAGCGTAGGTATAGCGTGGATTAAACGCCTAGCTAATGATTCAATTTAGGCAATAATCGCGTCTATTGTGCGTGCAACATATGTTTATTCTCATAACAAATATTCATACTTCACCCCAAAAGAGGGCAATAATTCATGTAAAGCTACGTAATTTAGCTCTAAGCGGTCTAAAGAAAAAAAATTATAAGATCATCAAGTGACAACTATTGATCTATTTTTTTAGTCTTACGAATTAACAATTAAATTATTGCGGATTTTATTGAATAAATTGATAAATTACTAGAGTATTAACGGAAATAACGAACCAATTTGTTGTTTCCACTTCTTGTCAAATGCCTATGAGATTAAATCCTGTTTGCAAAGACGTTGATTGGTCTCACGCTCGCCGCGTCCTTCATTAAAACTTTCACTAATAACCGCCAAATTGAGTGCCAAATTCATTACACAAAGTGAATAAATTGAAGATTAATTAACCATTGATGATTTAAACTCGCTAGGCCGTAGTTTTAACGAGGTTAAAATTTGCATTTGAGGACGGAAAGCACTTTAGTGGCATAAATACAATTAGGACGAGCGGAGGCGGGCGCGCGGAGATGAGCGCCGGCCCCAGCGGAAGGGTTAGCGCGTGAACGCGCGCATATGGCGGTCAAAGTTTCCGCACCAAACAAAACACAAACAGCAGCCCGCCATCTCCACATTGCATTACAACACTTGATTAGAAGCACGGCTGAGAAGGGTTGCCCGGAAGTGTCAAGTGCACGCGCACTTCCGTCTACCGTCTGCGTGGCCATCTATCAATCAGCACAAAAGGTGATTTCACACGGGTTTGATTGGAGTTAGAAGACAATTTGAAGCAGGTCGTTACTAGTGCAGTTATTGCAGCACAGAGTGGCATTTGGCGCACGGTGTCGGGTTGCGTTAAGTCGTCAATGATTAAAAGTTGATTAAGCACGCGCTTAGAGGGTGGCGTTATGATTGCGTGCACATCAGCCTCGACATTCGAAATTATTTTATCAGCGGCCGAGACGCACTAGGACCCTTATTTCCTGCCATTTATTAGCAATCACGCGCGACTGGTTGTGCCTTGTCCGCAGCTCTACCTGCGCGTTCCGTGCGCTCGTTAATTATGCCAAGCCACGGCGGCCCTGCGTGCTTTCGGGGCGCTTTTTTCCGCCCGCGCTTGGGAAAAGCTGTGTTGGCACAGAGCGCCGCCGAAATCACCGGCGTGCGTATGTGTAATGCAAGATAAATTAATTTTATTGCTGACTAAACAGCCTAAGATTGTTGTCGGGCGGGTGTGCGCACGCGATGTGACATGTACGCGGCGCGCACACGAATATGCCTCATTACGCACTGCGTTGCGTTTGCAGGGAAACCGGGTGGACATGCCTCGAGGGTTGTATGGACGAGGCGAAATCTGAAAGTTTAAATTAAATTTCCGTTTTTGAATTGCACGCAACAACTTTGGCCAATTGGCGTTTCATGCGGGCTCGCCTTACGAGGCGCTCGAAGCCACATTGGAAAATGGATTTTCTTATGTATGCTCGGCGCGAAAAGGGCGAGTGAAATAAAAAAAAAAGCACAAAGTTATTCAATTTGAGCGAATTTTTCGTGAGAGTTAGCGTATATTGAATGGATGTGGCGCAAGTTGCCGGAGAGGCACGCAGACAACAGAGTGGAAAATTGAACATTTCGTTGCGCTTGCGCAAATGTAATTTGTGTCAAACAATCTGCTTGAAATTACATAAGGAAATAACATAATTTACAACAATATTTTTTAGTATTTCCACTTCTTTCCATCGTATAGAAAATTAGTGCAGTAATAAAGTGTAGGAAATTTAATGAATTATAATTTTGCATAAAATAGAAATTACAGATAAGAAACTGTAGACTATATTTTTACTTGTGTTACATATTTAGGCCTTCGATTGATCTTAAACAATGTTGCAAATAACAATAATATTTGCCCCGTTTCGTAAGCGCCACTATAGCAGTGACAGCGAGGCGCATAAATTGGGAGACACGGATTGCAATCCTGCTGGGGGTAACTCCCAATAACTGCTAATAACCCTATTAGTTGATGCAGTATGATAGAATGTCAGTATCCGGCATGGTTGCAGTACGCTCCAAAAATACCAAACAAGAATAACATAAACGATTTGCCAAAATTGAAAAAATAAACCAACAAGTAATAAAATAAGAAAAAGTGTGCTGCTAGTTCAAATGTCAATTAATTTTGTAATTAACATTAAAATTAATACAAATTCAAATAAACAGTAAAGAATTAATAAATGATAACGTTATTTTGGTAGTGAATAAAACGTTGTTCTAAAATTTATGATTAGTTTCAATGATTTATTTTACAAAGAAAAAATATTTTAAATAAATGTAATTTAATGAACTTGAACTTTTGCGTAGCTCGGAAGTTTTAGTTACAACGCTAATAAATTTTTTAAAAATGTCACTTTTCTATCTAATCCATATTTAATTGTTACATGCATATTTTATATGACACCATCTATTGAAAATGACAATTACGTCATACTTAGTCACTTTATACCCATGCAAATAATATGATTGAAGTACTTTTTCATGTTTAGCACTTATTTTCACGCAAGTCAAAAAATCCATCGCGTGTTTCGTCCCCAACCTCAACTAAAACTCAAAAAGGACACACCACGTCACTAGAGCAACTAACAAGACTTCTCTAACGAGACAATCGGATTACACTGCTGATCCTGTGTTAGATTGACGCTTTCCAGCGCGACTTCGTTTTTAGCTGCTTTAATGCGATTGCCACGATCCAATTACGCGTAGCAAACGCAACCAATTGGCGCGCTTGTATGCGCCGTGGGTAATTAAAAGCACGTTATGAACATTTTCCCGAAATATCGTCGGGCACGCAGCGCACCGATGTGAAATTGATAGTTAAATTAAGTGTAATTTTAAGGCGAGATTCTAGCGCGATTAAAAACAATACGTCCGACGGCGCGCACGCGATCGCGCAATGAAAATTACGCGCCCATAAAGCCAGTTCCTATTGCCAAAACAAGCCAGCAAACGGATTATGAATTTTATAATAACATAATACGGCTAATAATAAAGTCTTATTTCGTGACTGCGCATTGAAATTGGAGGCTTTGCATAGCGCAAAGACCTCGTTAGAGCTGTTAAGCAACGCTGCTTTCATATATTCATATATATTGCTCGTAGTGTGATTTTTTTAAAAGTAGCAGAGAAAAAGCGGCATGTTTATATTTGGGTGCTTGATTATAAATCATGTCAAAATTAGTTTTATAAGGCACTTGCAAATAAGATGAGATAGAGAAAACATGTAAGACTTAAGTAAGATGCATGATTTATTGGTGCTTTAATTTCAACCGAGATAATAATGCCAAGTTTGATTATTTGTTATACACAATCATAATAATTTATTGTACTATTTTGTTAATGTTGCAATATGCATTATTTAGAAGTGCCAGTCAGAAAACTGAATAATATTTCTTCTGATATTTAATTCATAACTTTGTTATAAATAAAACCAGGAAAGCAGCTTATATAATAGTTCTTAGTTGAGAGAATTCAAAATACTTTATATCGAATTGTTATTAATAACCAAATTGCTCAATTAATTTCCTATAATTTTCATTGCTTGAGATAAGTTTATTAAAGCTATATTTTCATGTGCTCTATAATTTTTTGCCGTGTTCCGAAATAAAGTCTAAATATATGTTGATTATAAATCAAGCAACGTTCTCATTTTCCTGCAACCCTCGCAGTTTGAATAACTGCGTGCCATTAGCGTCTCACGACGTTTCCCCCCGGCAGCGAAAAACATATATCTTCTAATATAATAAATTAGTGAAAAGCACCGCGGCATTTTTCGTGACTGTTTGCTAGTAGCGTGCGCGCATCTTCACCAAGTCAATAAAAACGCAAAAAATGTTATTGGCGTGGCGTATTATTTATACCGCTTCATTGTTTTCAGCCAATGTATGTCAGTCCGGAATGCTGAACATGTTGCGGTGTAATCACGCGACTCATGTCACACATGAAAACTGATTATTTATTTTGATATGTTATTTATTAGGTTCTTCTGATTTAAATGTAGTTGTTTTTAGAGCGCATTTTTTATGTTACTTAAGAAATATGTTTTCTTTACCTGTACACGCACTTCCGGTAGGTTCACTTTCATCGCCAGCTCCTCCCTACTGTAGACATCCGGATAATGGCTCTTCTCGAACGCACGCTCCAACTCATGCAACTGATAGGTGGTAAAGGTGGTGCGATTGCGTCGATGCTTCTTCTTGCAATTGTCACCCTCAGACATGCCTGACGTGCCGCCCTCATCGTCGGATCCGCTCGTGGCACCTTTTCCGTAACGCAGTTCGGATACACCATCGTTGGAATTGCAACTTCCTTCACCTAAACCAAAAAATCTTTAAGATCCTTCTTTCTTCCATATCAACTTAGATTGCACCAAGTCCAAGTGCAGGTAATTTGTATACTGTGATGTGAGTAGATTGTTGAACGAATTGCAAATCTCTACATCCTTGGCATGATTGCAATGCAGTGTGGCATGTTCGCACACATTGCCAACGCAAAGCATATTTTTAAATGTCGCATTTGCATAGATTTAGGTTGGCGATTAAATTACGACTGCGCGATTTGCCACGTGAAATATCTGAAGCGGCGGCAGTCGACCGTTTCTTATTTAAACCCTCGACACGGAGGGTGTTTACTTCTTAATCGTGCGTCACGCTCCAGACGTCTAGCGTTCGATTTCCTGCTGTTTGCATTCAGTCAAAAAGTGGATAAACATATTTTAGCTAAGCAGAAAACCTTGACATCGACTTATTTGTGTTTTTAATGAAATTTATTGTGCGTGGCCAAATTCGGATTAGTTATTTGTTGATAACTTTCAAATTATATATTCAATCTACTTTTATTTTCTAGTAGAATCTTCTTAGAATATTGATCAAATATTGTTTGCGATTTGATATATTGTCTCATAGCTTCTGCAATTATTATTAGATCATTTAGCTGTATTTAATAACAATTTGTGAATAGATAGTGGAGAAATGTGTTAAAACGGAATTTGCTCATTATTAATAATTACAAAATTATTAAAGTGAATTCTTGTGAAAATGCATTTTCAAAAACAAATATATTAAGTATAAATTGCTCAATACAACACTACTATTCTAATTTTTTCGGTGCATTTAGTTTTTGATATAGAACTGTTTAGTCAAAAAATTAAAACTCGATATTTACTCATTTATCTGACTGCAACAGTTTGAATTAGTCGACTCTACGTGCGACGAGCTTGCTTGCTTATTATTGGAATATTATTTAATTATTAATCTTTTTGTTAACTTAACAAAAACGCAAAAAACTTATCACTAATTTGTTACTATTACTTCAGTTTTTCTATGGACTTTTATGTATTGAATCTTGATTTTAATGAAATTAACAAGCAAAATACACAAACATTTTCCTTCATTAATTTCCATTATCTATTAGCTGTTTTCACTATCCGAGAATGTAAATAAATCAATTTCCTTGGCTTTTTCTAAATGTTTCAGTTCGCAAGAAGTATAAAAGTTAAACAACGTCATTAGAATCACTCAAGTTAATTGCGTGTGTAAAACATAACTTCCGTCAACGAGTTGAGAGGATTCCAGTTGACCACGATTGCTCCACATCCATTTACCATCGATCACCGGTGTAATCGCTTCGAATCACACCTGTCCCATATCGGGAATTAGAGTGACAATAGCTAAATGAGTGACAAATTATTACTCAATAATATGTCATATTCTATCAGTCTCAATAGTTAGCATCCAGTACATAATAAATTAACAGATAACAGAAAGACGCTTTCATTGTTAGTCGAAATTCGAAAATAATTACGTGCGTTAACCACTTCTAGCTTGATGTAACACATTAGCTCACAATACAAACACTGTGGGTGGACGTAAGGGTGTGCATATCCTGTTGTCATATATCATAACGTAATGATGTACTGTCTACTTTTTATCTGATTGACTATCAATTCTATCAGCTATCAACGTTTCGACGCACAACACGAAAAGTAAACGGCAAGCGAGTGAGGCTTTCAATTATTAATCAATTGCGATAAGGAAATTGTGTTTTATTGGTTTTGTGATTTTTAGAATTTTTATTTCAGGTGATAAATTAAATGGTAAGTACAGTATTTCCAAAATGTTATTTATCACTTACTTATTGAGAAAAGAAGTGAAGATATTCTATATAGACAAATATTGTACGTAAAATTTATTTTGCTTATTGTTAAATACTTATGTTAACAATAATTGTTAATACTCTAATGTACTTTAATCTTGTATTATAATATATCATCCGAATTTTGTATATTGTAAGACGTATAAATAAAAATAGTAAAATTTAATGAAATAACAACAACCAAATAACTTTTTAATTTTACTCAATATCTAGGTTAGTAAATTAGTAACAAAAAATATTAACTATAATAATTAATAAATTATGAACAAAAATCCAATAAGAATCATCTTCAGTTTTAAAAGCTTTCATCTTATTTTTTGCATTCCGGTTCAATTTAAATAAACATGAAAATCAATGAACTCAATTAAAGTATAAACCCATCTCATCTAATCGTTCCTGACATTTTACCAAGCCGAACAACTTAATTAACGCCTATTATATTGTGTACAACACTAAACTCACTTACTAATCGACTTGAAACCATCACTGCAACAACACCTTAAATCTCAAACAAAGCATTAATTAGCCACCAGTCAAAAAATGATTGATTTCAAATTGTCAGATGTTCATAATCTAATAATTTGAGCCATTCTTAAGTCTTCATCTCTTCCGTTAGCAGACACTGATAATTACATTTGAGATTGCTAGATTCCAAAGAGGCTGAGATCACACGCATGCTGTTCCTCGTCTATTGTGATTAAAATGACCGAGCATTGTTTAGCTAAGCTGGAAGAAGACTAATTATACTGTGTTGAGCAGGTGTGAGCGATGTTATCACCTTCTGAGTGCAAGGACGCGGATGGTTTGCGATGCGATAACAGTGGCACAACATTGCCGGGTATGCGAGATTGATAAGCACGCGAGGATCTTCACACAATGCATATAATTTGAGGATGTCATGTTTGGAAGGAATTGTGTCACGGAATGTAACATGTAATAGTTTTCGTTTGAATTTTGATGCATCTGACGTGAGATAGATTTAATTTTATTCCTTTATTTGTTATGTACGATTTTAATCCGATTAATTTAGTTTATTTATTATTATATTGATCCGGATTTTATTATTTTCTGACAAGAAATGAAGTAAATTTGTGAGGTTTTTGTGTGTTATTGGACTTTAAATGATTTATGATCGTTTTTCAAAAAGAACTCTGAAAAGATTTTGTAACAATATATTATAAACAACTTATAGAAAATTTAATGTACTTTAATATTGCATAATTAAAAAGTAATACATTGTTATAATCAACCTAACGATAAACACCACAAACAGTCCAAAACTGAAATTTCTAATTTGTACCTAATTATTTTGTTATTGCCAACTTTAAGCAGATACTACCTAGTTCAAATTATAGAAAATTTATTGCTCTTTACTTTAATAATATTTATAATGTCATTCTTGAATTTTTACTATTTTACGACTTAAATCGTCTGTTCTTCTTTAACATTTCATGCTTTTATTTGTAATGTTATTAGGTTAAAGAGAAATTTATTAATTATGCAAAAGATGATTAAAATATATTTCACGTGTGTTTATTACAAGTAACACATTGATGCCTCCGAAAAGCAAAGAAAACAAAGAAATACAGCAACAAAATGCTTTAACACCCTGTAGGGTAGTAAGACCTACAGGGTAAGGGAGGTTTATATGCATGCAAAAACGCAATTAACAATTACCTTTAATGGTGGGTGCGCAAACAGCGAGCGTATTATCGCAAATCAGTTGTGTATTTATTATTAATACGCGTAATTAGGGAGCAGGTAAAACGGTGAAGTTGTTATATAAATAAATTGATCAAAATGGGTTAATTCAGTAATCAATTGTTCCTATAATAGAGAATGTTTATTAAACGATGTTATTAATTGTTGATTACAATTCATTAATGTTGTCTAAATTCAATTTTGTTAATTAATATTGGTTCTTGTTTACTTACCAGAAAATTATACTGCATTAATTGATAATAACTCACACATTATTAATTAGGTTGACAATTATTTTAAATAATAGTTGTAGAGGATTTAATGCACTTTATATTTGGATTACAACAGTTTCTTGAATTTTGCTTATTTTAGCAGGTATTGCAGAAAAACAGCTTTCAACATTATCATCCGAAAACTATTAGTTATAATTATTCGAGATATTAAAGGCAATCAATTGTGTTCAATTTATAGCTAAATCAAATTTCCTTGTGTTTTCCTACAACATTGTACTTAATGTGCATCATCGGCGCATCGCGCATCATGTTCGAGCCCAGCAAGCAATAAAAGCTCACCTCGTTCGCGTGCTTAACGCTTGCTCACTGTCTCGTTGCAGAGCTGCGCAGGTAGCTGGCGTGCGTGTGTGCCGTGTATGTGTCACCTGGGCTGATACGGCATTAATGGAACACCACTTACGATTACTTAACGTGATGTTTTTATTTCGGCTAGAAAGAGCCGCTAATGCATTCGACGCGGTCATGCCACGCTTTGCCTTCTGCCCTTCGTACACCCAACTACCGTTCACCAGGTAGTCGAGTGGTTCGTTCTGTACGCATTAAATGCTAATCAACTTGACTGGCCAACAAGTTAACCAATTAACAAATTAGTAAACTAGTCAATTAAGCCATTTAGACATAAGAAACTAATTCAAATTAAAATTTATTATTTGGCATTGATATTTTCATGGCATAGTACGTCATTTAAGTAACTCAAGTTGGTGCAACAAAAATAACTTCAGGAGAAGTTAATTGCCTGCGCTGAGGCGAACTAAAGACGACTAAGTGGTGGTTGGCGTTTATCTAATGCCTTAGAGTGCATTTAGTGCTTTGAAAGCTCGTATCTTGATCGTAACAGATTTAATAGAGAGCACACTCTTTCTTCGGTAGACTCAGACTTTGTTGGCTGCTACGGAGATGAGGATGAGCCAGATACAAGACATGATAATGTCATGTCAAAACGATTTGGATCTACAAATTTACAAAACTTGAGCGAGAGGAGAAGGAAAATTAAACTTCAAATCAATTTGTACCTTTAGTATAAATCTAAAAATAAAGCTTAGCTTCTTATCATCTCCTAATAGTCGTTAAAATAGATCTTTAAAATATCCAATTTCACTTTTTGTCAGACCAAAATATTTTAATAATTTTGTATAATTAAGATTTGTTGAAGAATCTTTCGTTTTCAATAATTATCTCAGTATACCAATGAAAAATTCAAGTAAGTTTGTTATAATGAATGTGATGACGTACAAAGTAAACATAATTATTTCACTTAAAAGCATCTCCTTTATAATTTGTGCTTTTTTCTCAATTCCTGTGATTTTTAGCGTACATTGAACAATATTACATAACCTATAAAATCTATATAGACATTACTACCAGGAAACGTAATAATGACCAATGCAGCGAACTCAACTTGCCTTGAATTATTATCTTTTATAAAATTTATTTGACTTCTTACACCTTGAAAGCAATTAGCCCTGGCATCTTGTTGACTTATTCTGCATTAATGCGATCGCGGCAAGTTGATAAGATGTATGGATAACGTCCGCTTGAATTCAAACAAATAGCTCATAATACAAGGCAGCAGTCACAAGCTGAGACAATAAAAACGTTTAAATGTGAGCAATGCAAGCCGTAATTAAATTAATGGCACTCACAACAAGCACTTAGGGAGTAAGTAATGCAATTGCAAGTGGAATATTTAATGCCATTGAAATATTGCATTAGTGTGTGTTAAAATTACGAAACGAGAGAATATTTTGCAGATGCAGCTTATAATAATAATAATAATAATAATGAATACCTTTCTTGTTGGCATTCACGTGCGCATTAATAATTAATTAATAATAAATTTTGAATTAACAACATGTTATTGGAATAATTATAATGTGTTGCACGCTCGTGAGGGATTATTAATTTGCATAAATTTATAAACAAGCCCATAGCACTTAAAATTATAATCAATTCTTTCATCAAGCATGGAATGCAAGAAGTAGATGATGAACAAGAAGAAGTGTAGTAAAGTGAGAAGAGGAGTTGATGGAAAGGAAAGATTACGTCTGCTTAAGTCATCATCTTGTTGGATCGGCTTAAACACGGCTGCAGAACGAAAATGAATTATATCGCGCTCAACGAATATAATTAATCTCTCATTCTCTCGCCTATTTGGCGCTGTTAATTAGTCACATGGCATGGTGAGCACGAAAGCATCAGGTTAAAATGAGATGCTGCAACCTCTCTAGATTGTGTTTCGCAGTGTGAACGAAGAAGTAGAAGATTGCGAGCTGACTTAAGTAGGATCATGGTGGACATGAATCAGAAAGGAAGAGGGAAATACTCCCAGATGGTAGTAACTCCGCCTTGCTTTTAATTTTCCTAGAGGCAGTCCACCTCCAAAGTCAACTTACTTAAGTTGATGCATAAAGCGTGTAGAGCAAATCAAATTTCGTTTCTGATATCAAGATGTGATCAGAACGCTTTATTAATGATTTAATTGTTTTTAAATAGATGGATTAAGTGTTGAACTGAATTTGATTGCGTTTTTAGATTATTTAATCAATCTAATTTGCAGTTATGGACGTTGCTATTATTTAATTAAGTAGAAGAAATTTAATTTAATATGACTTAAATAACTTATTTTTCTCTGTAATAATTGCAGTAATTCGTGCTTCATTTTTGTATTCGTGCGTTATTAATTAAGACCTCATTTATTGTCAATAAATTTTTTAAACAGAGCAAAATTCAACTTGCTTTAATTCACTCACTTCTTTCTCAACTTTTTAAGAGAAGAAGATTTCAATTTGATATTGATCTAGCTCTGGGGCAAAATGATCTTCTTCTTCCAATACAATTAAATTGCATTTCAATTCGCATTTAAGCCTTTTCATTGAAATTTTTCAAGTTTCTACAATGTTTTAAGCTGCCTGAATGACTTTAATTTAATTTCAATCTCCTTTCCTTCATGTTGCAGGAGTGTAAAAGAATTTAATCGAATAATTCGCTAAAGAAGAAACTCTTAATGCGAGTGACACGAGATTTTATCGCTGGGAGGATATACGTGCACGGTGCGCCGGCAGCGGCGGCACGATTACATTTTCCTGTATTGACAGCACACTAATTTGACGTCCGCTCTGGTCTGACAAGGGAATTACGTGCGACAGGATTACGAGATTGACAAATAGGATCAAAAATGCGGCCTAATTGAGTGTTTGAGTATGATGTTTAGTTCTTGTTACGGTAAATTGATTTCGATCTAGACAAATAAGTAAATATGGCATTTTTAAGAAGACTCCTTTCTGACTTCTTGCGAGGAAATTAACTCACCGGCACTCTCTCCATTTCCGGGTGTGATGGCACGTTCCCGATCCGCATCCTCCTTGCGCACAAGTCCAAGTATATTATCGATGGTGTGCCGCGGGCCCGAATGCGGGCTGGCGACCATCCGCAAGGGTTTCACCTCCAAAGCACCGTAGCCACCAAGCATAGCGGACGTATCTTCGCAACGTTCCGACTCCATGGCGCGATTACGACAGACTGGCCGCCGCGTCCAACACGCGTTGCCGTCCCGGGGCGGTGTGAAGGTGGAGCGCACGCGGATCGAGCCAATTGCGACCGGTCTATTTCCATCATGGAGGTCGGATCAGCTGCGCCGCCGTCGGGCGAGGGTTGACAAGGGTAGCAATGGCGGGGTTGCAATCTGCCAGAAAAAGACTCTGCTGTTTCCACTCTGTCCCACTCACTGCCTATCTACTGTCGCGCTGCTACACTATCTCCGAGTGGTAGGGATAAGCAAACCGTGACAGAAGATGATGATGATACTGTAAAAAGCGTGCTGTAATTGGGGGTACAACGTTTAGTTGTCTCGTTTATTCTATTTGCACTCACTTATTAACACTTTTCGATAACGTCTTCGCAGCGCCCGGAATGCCCGGAGGAAATAATTGTGGCTGTCGCTGCGGCTGGTCCTGCGAAAGCTCATCAACTGAAGCTGCGAGTTTTACAATCGATGTTAACTCGCTACCAAAACAAAATGTACGCTTTCTTGTAGTACGTCTGATGGAATTCAATCAAACTCGCTCCCTGCATGAGCTAACGCATTCATTTCCAATCACAATCAATCAATGAGAGCACTCGGGTAAATAATGGAGTCTAACTGCGGTCGCATTGCTGATTAGTTCTGAGCCCCCGATAAAATTGGGCGGCGGTGCCAACTGGCGCTAATTACCATAGTCATGCGGCGGGCGCGCCGGAAATTAAATCGGTTTACAGCGCTCCAGTATTTCTTTTGGGCGAATTTAAACAATTTAGTTTCATTATTGGTCCGCACGCCAACACCGTATTGAGATTTCAAATTAGAAATTTCCATTTGATCCGCAGCCGCAGATTATTTAGTTAATTCCCGTTCGTCCAACAACAATCAAGATCCACTACCATCATAACCATCACAAAGTGCTAAATGCAATTTGCACATTGTTTAAATTACGTTCGAATTAGTTTCGCGTCGCGAATGAAACGACTTTAGAATAATCGCTGGCAACGCAAAAAAGTCATTTAGCGACGACGATAGAGTGCTAAATAAAATTATTCTCATTATTAACGATGCTAACAATATTCGCGCACCGTACAAATGACTTTTAAATTGAATTGCGCGCCAGGGCGCTGCAAAAATGGAGTACGTAATGCGATTAGCCGCGAAGATACATGCGGCCTTGGGCGGCGGCGAATGCCAGATGGGAGACGCCATAGAAAAATCGTTTTATTATATTTTCGCAGATACAATGGCCCGTTTATCGTCAAATTGGAACATTGTTACGTGCATTTGCTGCAGGAGACGTGGCCGAGAGAGATGTTGAGACGAGCGAGGGTGGCCGGCTGCCGAGCGTGGAAGAGAGCGACGAAGAAGGACGACTTTGATGTGGGCGACACATGCGTGGAGAGAAGGCAAAAAGAAGAGCAGCAGGGGTTGATGTTCAGCACACGTTATCATTGTTTCATGTTGCGTTTGCTTTGTAAAGTGCTGGCTGGAGTCCTAATTTGATTTTATGATGTTGATACAAGGACTTTAATAGAAAACTAATTGGGATATTAAAATCACAACTGTTACTCAATTTGACATTCGAAACAAAACAAAAAAAAAATAACAAGATAATTTACATGCAAAGATTACTAAACGATATCATGAGCACAACATTAGGAACCAAAACAGTTTATTTTAAAATTTATTGCTTACCTCTTAAAACAATGTAAAGTTGTTTCCAAAAATAAACGAATTGTCTTTAGTTCATAGTATTTGAATGTGGTCTTATTTAGGCAACCAACATTGATTAAAAGAATCTATAGATTTACAATGACTAATTTCTCAATATTAAATAGTTGTTTTAATTGCACCTTAGCTTTATTTTAGCTGTGTTCTAAAAATACAACAATTCTATTGAATTTTCAGTACAAGTATGTCGATTTCTATTATACCTGTTGAGAATTGTCAGTTTTTGTTGTAACCAACTTTTTCCAACTTCCTTAATCTAAATAGCCTTCTCACCTGGATCTGATTAGTAATTCGCAACAATCACCCGAAATACGTCAATAGCATCTCCTAATTTCACTCGCAAGATATCCCTCCAGATACGCCCATCGCAACACAATCGATCTGCGAATGTTTCATTCACAGGAGTTCCTGTTTCGTCCACCCACGACACGAGCGAAGTCACAGCGGGACACATCCTCAAACCCCAAACAAACCGCAGGCGAACAATACTACTACCCCACGCTGGCCAGAACCACTCGTCTTGCAAAATTCGCAAACCTTGCAAAGATACTGTAAACACACTGCTAGTAACACTGGTAACGTCATAAACATCAGAAGGCGGGGTACACATTGAAAACTTGATGCTTACTAAGTATAGCAAAGTAGCAAATTGTTAGCGATTAATGGCGAGAAAGAAGAGACTCTTGAAATGCAATATATTCCGACTTGTTGGGCTCAGATATCTTACAATAAACCACAATAGGTATTTAGAGTGTGGGATAAAGTTAGTTGTGTTTATGCTCTTTTCAAGTTGTGCCTTGAGAGGTTTTAGGCTAAATCCGCACTAAACTCTTAAACTTCCAGTAATGGTCAATATGATTACATTTAAGAAGGTAGACAATATCCTGAATGATGGACAATGGCTTTGTCATGATCGTTGTGATATAACAAAAATATCAAACAGATTCATTATATTATTTGCTCCATTAGACTCATTCTAATCATGCAGGGATGAAAATTTTAGAAAGGAATTTACACGACATGAAAAGAAATTATTGAAGCTTAGATTATTTGTGTTTTGAGTTGAGATATTGATGGTTTTGTAGGCGTTAGACCATGCAGGCTTTTATGAAATGGAGGTTTGAGGTGTGAAATTTATGGTAGAGTAATTAACAATGAGTGAATTTGGATTGGAAACTGGAGTGAATAGTGATAGTAGATCACAGTGACAACTCAATAATGGTTTAAAACATTGTTTAAACGGGAATTCTTGATGGATGGTAAGAAAAATGGAAGAAAAAGATTTCAAAATGTTGCAAATGCAACTAGAAGAAAGAAATGGAAATTAGAATCAAACTTGTTTTTTTGATTTAAATAACAATTGATTATTATGTCTTAAAAAACATTCTTGCAAAATAGTACTATCAATAATCTAAAGTGTGCTAAATTCTACATATTAATAAATATTTATATAATTTTGCATTGCTTAAAAATTTTTATATGCCAGAAACTCAATAATTTCACAGAAATAAGCAATTTCTTATAATAACTTACTAATATACTTCTCTATTTGAATAGATTTTAGATATTAAATTTGAATTCCTTCCAAATAACGATCAACCCAATTACATCTCTTTATTCAAAGTACATAATAATAGTTTTTAAACCATGAGTAACCCTCATCAACAATAAAGGTTTAAACCGATTGATTGTTAAACATCTCTATTATCCCTATGGTCTGTCGCTCGGCGTTGAAATGCATTGGGCTTACTAATTCCGATACACTGTTATCAACCCCTTGATCGCCAACACTCCAAGCAACACTATTATAATCCACATTCCTCCACTCTTCGGAATACCGGTAAAAGCCGAGTGGAAAAACAGACATAAAAGGTGTGCTCACCCTCATTACAAGTTTGAAATTTTATAAAACATGACAAGCGGCACGTTTTTAAACAGCGCATTCTTCTTCTTTGAGTGCTAAGCACAATTTTCGGATTTGTATCATCATAATCTGTGAAGACTTTTTCTATAGAGGCATTGTTTAACGCTTTGTTTAGCACGCTGTTTAACTCTATCAACGTGTAACTACATTTGTAGTATCAAGGAGTGCAGTTACAGTTAAAGTAGAGGAGGTACTTGACATATTTTTTGCGCGCCGGATGCGTGGCTGGACATCCCGCAGCGTAATTTTCAATGGGGTGACATCTGTCGCGTCGAGATTGATAAGAACACCTCAATTTAATCGTACCTTTTTATCTTTGATGCTTTGTTGCAGTGCGCTGCATGCGGTCTGATTTGTAAATGTTATTAAATCATAATCATAGGGCTAGGAGCAGCGGTAGAATTAGATAATTTCATGTTATGCATATGGTATACTCGGAATACAGAATAAGCAACAACCACAATGACATTTTACATTTCATATTGTACAGTATATATTACCTATTTGAGAGTAACCTCTTCTAGAATAATAAACAATTTATAATAATTTTGCACGTTTTCGGATATTTTTCGGATATTATTCGATTATCAACAAAATCGGTGCTTAACAAATAAATATTCAACTAATAACAATTTTATTTTATTGATTACAATTAATTTATCTATTTCACAATAAAATAATTGATATTTTAAGTTTAAAAGAAAACGGTTGGGTTACTTTTCAGAATTAGGAATGCTTTTATTACTTAATTAAGAATTTTTGCCCTGCTCTGTTGCACAGTTGGTAAGACTGTAGCAGTGACAGCGAGTGACAGCATATACAAGGGATACGAGTTCGAATCCTGTTGCGGATGCTCCAAATATAATATATACTCTCACAGAATTCAGTTCCAATAACTGTTAATAACTCTGGTAGTAAAGTACGGTGTCGGTATCCGGCATGGATGCAATACGCTCCAATAATAACAAAATAATAATAACAAGAATTAGGAATTGCAATTATTTATTAAACTAAAATGATGTGTTTCAACTTTTTCTCAATTTTCTCAAAATACAAGCAACATTAATATGTCTTAAGGTAGACTTGAATAAGTTATGAAATTGCTTTTTTCCGCAAAAAAACTTCATAAAACAGGATTAGCTCTAATGTCATGAGTATTACATTGAATAGAGATGATCTGATAAGACGTCACGATATCCATACAATAGCCTATTGTAAAAGACACATGGCAAAAATCCAATCTCTATTTAAAAGTTGCAAAATACAGATCCATCCCACACGCTCAAATGCGCCGGAATTAAACACTGATTTGACGCATGGCCCCAATCGGCAACCAATAGCAATAAATTAATATACAAATGAAAAATGATTGCGCTGTCGCTGATTAAATTATGGTCGGAACAATGATTGTGTCGAGAACGCCAAGTCCGAAACATGCACGCGCAAATAAAATCGACCCGAGTGCATAAATTCGGGCATCGAAAGTCGCAATTGCGAGGGAAAAAAGGAACACGGCCGGTGCAAAAAACATGTTTGCGCGATGTTTATAAAAAGCAATTACGTTTTATTTGTGTCCCGTCGTTACAGTCAAATGCACGTTATTGATTTACACATGCATTAAATGGCTTTTAATAACGTTTTTAATATGAATGATGGATTTAATTTAAGGCGACTTTTTTTGTTTAGTTTGGATGAAATATTAGTGGGTAATAAATAGGTAATATATTATTTACTTTCAGTTGGGTATTTATTTAGGCATGCAAGGTTGATTTAATGTTGCAAAAAGGATTGATTAATATTTTGTTTAGGCAATCAAAACTACAGATATTAGAGTTGAAAAAGTGTCCAATATTATTTCATAAATATCTGATTGTCAATCTATCTATGCAATGCTGCATCAATGCAGCTTCTATGCAATTATTATTTTCATTTAAACTCGTGTTTAGTCTAAACTTTGTGTTTTGTTTTAATTTACCAATAATAACCAATATATAGAAATATAGAGCATTGATATTTTATTAAATATTTCTTCATTTACCTACTTTTGATGGCTGTAGGATTAACAATAGAACAAATATTAAGAAGACACAATTTCGAATCCTTGTTTAGAAGAATCTTTATTTAGATTGTTTTACTGAAGAATGCAACACGCCAAAAACATTATAAATAATAGGTGTGAAAGTAAATTTACATGAGTATCATACAAAGTCGTGATCTCATTTATAGACAAAATGATTGTGGTCCTATTATATATTGTTCAATCTATGTTACATAAACTAGCAAAAAAATATTCTAGTTGTGACCAGTCGTGCCTGAAATAATAACATTTTTTGTATTTCACCATTCCACGTTGTGAAATACACATTTTCAATTACTGCTATGTTTGTTCTCTTCCGCACGCATTTTCATTATCATTTTTTGTGCTGTTTCCTGCACGCGGAATGAAAATAAAAAATTTCATAAATCGCTTCGACGAGTTCATTTCCTTTGCGAACACATGCTTGACTTGCGCCCGAGCGTTGTTTGATTTTCCTCGCCGCGGCAATCTCTTGAAATGGGAAAGCGGTAGACAATTGAAACCTAATATATCATTGTAACAGAATTTCGGAGATAAAACGACGCCAAGTTTGTGCTGCCTATGCGAGAAGATTTAATAAAAAGCCACAACATTCATAAGAAAGGTGGTTTATTTTTAGTGGAATATAAGATAACAGATTGATTAAATATTTTAGCAGAAATAATAAATTCATAGTTGATCTGGAAATCAAAAGGTAGTTTAATGAAAGTTCATGTGAGAGCAGCACTAAACCACAAATATATTGTAGTAATTACAGCCAAGCAGAACTAATTTATTTTAATCTTCTCTAAATATAAACAATTCTGGTTTTGTTTAATTCTTTGTTGACCACTGTCCAATTTCCCAACTCCATCAAGATCTTTAGATACTTTAGATAGATTGGATCTCTTTTCTACAAGAAATAAAATACTGTTTGTTTTATTTGAACCATCTAGCAATTTGTCCTCACTTTTCAGACAGATTTTTATAAATTTTCGAATTGTAACTACCTTTGCATTATTCTTCATTTGCTTGTTAGCCGTCTGCGGTTTTTCCATTTACCAGGTGACAATGGCAAAGAGGAAGTCGTAGGATTGCGGCGAGCTGCGGTAAAAAGCGTTATTGTACTTCAAGAATGGCGCCGCACAATGCACAGAATGGAAGCAGATACAACTGTAAACAATACAATTCAGGCGCCGATTAGCCCCGGGGGGCCTCAGCGCGCCCCAAACTAGTTATCTCCTTATGTCGTTATGTTTGCGCGTGTATGCGAGATCGGGATTTCGCCTCAATATTGTGTTTCGGAACAGCACTAACAATGTGAAAATAAACACGTTCATTTTGATTGCCGCTCTCACGGAACAACAAAACACAACAAATCTGAGTTGAGATTCCCAAAATGGCGAGATAATAAGAATTTGTTACTAACTATTCAAAAAGTGAGATATTTTTGAAACTAAATCTTAAAAACCGTTTCTGGTTTATCTTAAATTAGATATACGAGTATTTTTTTTACTTATTAATATCAATTACCAATTTTTTTTGAAGAAAACTAGGAATTAAAATCACCTGGAATCTTTCATTTGAAATATTCAGTAGAAAAGTGTCCAATCAGAGTATTAGACCTAAGTAGATAAACCTACTTATGATGAAAACGTATCTCTTTCCTTAACGCATGACTTATAATCCATACAATTCAGTCCTCAAGTTGATCACATGATCTAGAAAATCGGATTCATCAACAATTGTCTGTTATGGCAATAACGTCACCTTTCCAAAGCTGTTCAAACTTGGAATCTGATGGCTCACAAGCTCTTAAGCTAATGATAAACCTACCCTCTGCAAATATGATCATCAACCGTGCAGCCAACCGCCTAACGGTGCTTTTAAGCTACCTGAAGCGAACCAGCGCATCTTCATCGGGTGCCAATGAGCAGTAATCTGCCATTGTGCGAATGCATTTGCCGATTGGTCGTAGCTCCCGTACGCGTTGAAGAGTAAATAATATTCTCACCTCAAACACAATGCCATTGTTATTATGCTTGCGCAACATTCAGCAACCACAACAATAAAACACCCGTGTAGTATCCTAACAAAGCAGTTGAAAGAGGAAACAGAAGAAATTCATGTCGAAGAAACTAACGCCATCCATTGAGCATTTTTAAGAAATTTTAGCATAGTGTTGAGGGTTGGAATGATTTGAATGATGTCGTTGATGGTTCATTATGACCTCAACATCATATTCATATTTTTCTGATGAAATTACGCATTGCCCCACATTGTGCTCCGAGTGCTCCACCTTCCCGCCAAATGTTGTTACAATACTGTGCCCTCTCCATGACTTGATTACATCGCGCAATGCAATGTAAAGAGTGACTAAACGTCCTCAACAAACCTAATTGCGTTCAAAAAATCATTACGTCTCTAGCCCTCGGGGCCGATGTGCCTATAATGGTCCTTTTATTATGTTTTTGACGCTGTCGGCAACAAGGGGGAGCGAGATGTTTGGCGTGTTTGATAAACTCGCACATCACGCGCATTGCGTACGGATAAACAGGGTACGCGCACTAGTGAAGGGCGGCGCACATGTTTAATAGACTTCGCAACAGTTATACTCCCGAGTGCGGACAGCAAGCCCACCCCAAGTCGCTTGATGGCCGCGTTTAGTATCAACTTGATGCACATTTAATTCCACGTGGAAACATGAAACATGCACATGATGGGTGTAAATCTATTCTAGTGTTTTTGCACTTTATTGCAGGGTGGGCAAATGAGGTTGGTGATGTAATCATGGACTCATTGGAGCCAGGCATATATGCCATAATGACTCGAGAAAAAATGCAAAATTGTGATGGCATATCCACATTTTCATATTGGAGATTTATCAAGTTGCTGCAGTTTTTTCTCTCTTTGCAGATGTCAAATGTCTGTGCTTCGTAAGGACGGCACAATTTCCGATCACTTTGGAAATGAGACGCGAATTGGAAATGGATTTCAATTAGTACGACGCGTGCTTTTATTAATGAAGAAAATTCGTCGACGTCTTTTCATTTCAATTCCTCTTTAATGAAGTCTTTTGCTTTTAATCTAAATGTTAAATGGATCAATGATCTAATTAATAACTTTATATTCCATCAATGAATTAAACTCTTAATTAAAATATCAATTTAACTATAATTACCACTAAATATTACCGAATATTATCGACCTTTCTAATTACGCAAGAACAAATACATTCTGGGTGAGAAACAGACAGAAATTGAAATGAAAACTAAATGAGCATCTAAAACAATTAGAAACATGAATTACCCTTCGCAAACCTAATTAAATCTGTAATCAACTCTATTTTTGTTTGCTGCCACGATGCAACACTCTTTACCTGTCGCCATTCTAATTGCATAAAAACAATATCCTTGTTATAAACGTTCCAGCGCATTATAAAGCAGCACAGTTTCTATTAAATTATTATCACGTCCGTTCCCTCCGTTTATTGACGTAAATTTTGCTTCAAACTGCTATTTACATTCAAACTACTATTTGGTATTATAATATTATTAAAATGCATTAAAATTGTTTATACCAGTATCTTAATACTATCATTCATTAAAACCATTACTTGAATTCTATCATGACTTTTAGTTTATTGCTTCAAGTCAGCGTAAAATATAATGAGAGTTGACAGGATACAGCGTAAACATCGAAATTAAATGTGAATCGAATTTGAATCGCTAGGCTTACTCTCGTATCAAGGGGGAACAAGAGATAAGTGCATTACCAGCCATCGCTGGACGATGGTGATTATGTGCCTTCTGAAATTATCTTCTTCGTGGGATAAACGTTTAAATTGAAAGTAATTTCAATCTTTTGCAATTGTGAAACCATTGTCAACTACGTGTTGTTATACACTTATCAAAGGTTGCTTCTTTTCGAAATTCTAAACGGAAACCGAAAATATAAAGCGAGATAAAACATTTGTCAGAAACTACATTTGTGCGCCCCCTCTGAACAAATAGAAACATTTATGATCAAGGTGAAACATACAGCGTTATATTCTTAAAAATTTTAAAAATATATGATTTATATTTAATTTCTTGCGTTTTTATAATTTTTCCAATCATAACGGTGTCCTTCTGAATTACATTTCATTTATGAATGAAAACGTTAATTATAGTTTTAATTCATTTGTGGCGCTGTCCTTTAGAATATAATGGCATCTATTGTTCCACAAAAATGTATCAAGTTACATATGTTACGTTAGATTTATTTTATCTCTCTTAGTTTTCGATCAGATGCGCATTAGCTTTAATCGATTTTCCTACAACCACTTATTATGTTCCACTGAGTCACGAAGTGTTAATAAAGTATCAAATAGAAGTTTACTGTCTTTATTCTTCGTCTACTCAACCACAGGCGAACACAACCAAAGTCCTACTCCAATAAGCCTGTCTGTTCACACCTGGATTGTGATACACGAGCGCAGCGTGTATTGTCTCAATATCTTCAACCTCGTGAAATATAGCCTGTCCTAGATTCGTATCTTTGGAGTTGCCACTTCGGCATTACATTCTAAGTAGGGGCGCTACTACGCGAGCCAACAGCGAGGCCGGCTCAGCTTAAACTATAGCAATTTTATAAAAGCGTAAAATAAGCGTAGTTTGAGTTAAATAAGCAAGTAAAATAAGTAAAAGCAAGCAGAAACTAAAAACGCCCTGGCCCATGAGGGGATCGAACCCGCGACCTTCGCGTTATTAGCACGACGCTCTAACCAACTGAGCTAATGGGCCACATGCGACCCCCGTTCTGGTCGACGGATTTAAAGTAATTAAATAGTTCAAATATTTACAAAATAATTTTATAAACAATTGATATTGTTCAATACCCAGGATTCAACAGTCACATCTCTTATATTAATAGAACCAAACATATTAAGCAATAAATGCATTAGCACTGTAAGAATAGATTATATTCGTTTGCACTGTGGCCTTAACAATGAAAACTTGTTTATGGATAAGATGAAACGGAAACGAATGCACCAACTGGTCCCATTAGCAGATCTTGGCGAATAAAGCGCATCACGTCAGGGCTGCAAATTGAAAATTGCTCCGATCGACGTCAATAGCCCACCTATTACATCATCCACTTTCAGTGTATAAAAGACAGTGTGTCGTGGGGGCTTGGCATCTTTACGAGTACGGTATTTGTTGAAATATTCCGACGGCGGCTGTTTTTTGCTTATGCGAATTGCGTCAGCTTTAATACTGCATACTCGTCGTAATTCACCTGATATTAATTAAACATCAGCATATATAGTACTGGTTCTTTTACACGTTGACGCTCCCGTAGGCAAGGCAGTTCATCCACGTGCACAAGAAGTCGATAACGTAATGGATTATTCCTACTTCATCAACCAACTTGCAGGAAGGAGGAGACCAGCAATCACCAGAGAACTTAGTAAGTCTATCTTTCAAAAATGTTCATGTTAAAGTGATAATTTTTATTGATCTCAGCTAAACGTCATTATAGTGCTCCGAAAGAATCGATCTCTCTGGCTGAAGGCATGCCGAATGAGTCAACATTTCCGTTTGAAAGCATGACAATCAACTTAAAAGACGGCAATGTCATACAACTTGACCAGACAGCATTAGGGGCAGCTCTGCAGTATAACCCCACACAAGGATTCCCACCCTTGTTAGAAACTCTGAAAGCATTTACGAAACTTGTGCATAATCCACCAAATTGGGATAATAGTGAACTGTTGGTCACTGTGGGTTCCCAGGATGGCATCAGCAGATCCATTGAGATGTGTATGGTTGAAGGTGATTCTATTTTGGTGCAGAATCCACTTTATGCTGGAACTGAAGCTGTGGTAAGCAAATATCTTTTTATAGAATTCCCAAAACTACAACAATAGGGTATATAATTAGCAATATCGATTTCTAGTTGAAAGCTTTCAAACCAACTATCCTTCCAGTTGGTCAAGATCATGATGGTGTTGTTCCTGAACTCATGGAAGATGTGCTAGCCAACTGGAAGAAGAAATGTGAGCTGAATCCTGAACTAAAGATGCCAAAAATGATTTATTTGAATCCTACAGGTATTTTTTATCGTTTTAGCTTTAAAATTTCTGTTCTTGACTAGTATTTTCGGGTAAGCAGCTTCTAATCCAACCGGAACTACCATTCCTTTGGAACGCCGGAAACAAATCTATAAAATTTGCTGCAAATACAACATACTCATCCTGGAAGATGACCCATACTATTTTCTCCATTTTCTGGACCACACCACACCCTCTTTTCTCTCGCTGGACACCGACGGACGTGTCCTACGTTTCGACTCATTATCTAAAATCATGAGCCCAGGACTCCGCATTGGTTGGCTCACTGGTTCAAAGCAACTAGTTCAAAACATCGAACTCCACATACAGAGCTCATACCTGCACGCCAGCTCCGTCAGTCAGGTAAACATCACACCAAACAGCAAATATTTAATGAATAGGCAACAGAAAGTTTACTGCCAAAACTAAACTCAAGTATATATAAAATTAACGACGACCTTGTTCCGTGTCCGCCGAGAGCACGATAGAATCACTCTATTTTTACCAACTAATTTAAATCTTCTACCATTTAAACTAATTGGGTGTGTTTTCTAAGAGCACCCAAAAATGCTTCCTGCTTATGAATCCAATGCGTTCTGATTGACATAATGAAATGATTACTATGCAAGCATTTTGTTTTGCACTTAAATTAAGTAATCGCTGATGGCACAATTGAAAATTGCAAGTCAACTAAGTTCTAAAAAACAACACGCGTTTTGCCGTTGCAGATTATAATCAATAGTGTATTCAACGAGTGGAGCTTCGAAGCATTTCTAGACAGGTTGGACACAATCAGAGATTATTACAAAGTGCGACGTGATGTCACCCTCCAATCGATGGACAAACATTTGAAGGGTTTGTGCGAGTGGACCATTCCTTCAGGTGGTATGTTTGTATGGATCAAGGTCAAAGGACTTACAGATGTGTATGATATGCTAATGAGTCGAGGTCTCAAAAAATTGATAACATTCGTACCGGGTCACGCGTTTATGGCAGATCCAACTGCAGCATGTAATTATATCCGGGCATCGTTCAGTAAAGCGACTCCTGCTCAGATTGACACGGCAATGAAAATATTGGCGGAGTTGATCATAGAAGAGAAAGAGTTGGTAAATAAGAAGTTGAATAATATTGTTTGAAGATGTGACAGATGGTAGAGGCAACTGGGAACTGATTTAAAAAGTAATAGAAGTTTATAGAGGTAGTATTGAATCAGAAAACTGTCGAAAGCGGTGAGATTTCTCTTCTGGTACGAGAGCTATATTTCAGGTATTAATTGATGACTAGGGTGAATAAAAGTTGAGTTAGTGGCGCACAGATAGCGCTAATGTTCAGGAATGCGTTGAATTCAATGTTTTTGTGATTCAATAATAATAATAATAATAATACAAATATACAAGGCTATCGACCAACGGTCCTTCAGGCATAGAAAAACAATAATTAATAAAATGTTTCTTTATAAAATATCAACAAAATAAAATGAAAACAATAATACTTTTAATAATATTTATAATAATAATATTCAATCGGGTAGAAGTTTTAAAATGTGTGAAATTAGCGGTTCTTGAAGACGTGAGAAAGTGAAGGTGGAATCGTGTCATTCAATTTAAACTATATCGTAATTTTTAATGTTATTGCTAATAAAATAATTTTATTGAAAGTATCATCTAAATTAGAATGATTTGATTTTAAGGATTAAATTATTGAATAAAAGTTGTTATAAAATATATTATATATTTTTATTTCTAAATTTTGTATTCTGAGTTGAAACAATTTATCAACGTTTATATTTCTTTTCTTTTTTTTTTAACCAAAAGTCTATTTGCATTATAATGCCTTTCTTTCCGATAAACAGCAGTTAAAATTCAGTTTGAGTTTATAATAGCCCAATACGTTTTTACCACCCCACAAACTTTTTGTGATTCTTGATCTCTTCACATCACCTCTTTACATGGTGATGCTTTCCATGCCTACCTTCGCTGATCTCACATTAAGTATTTCCACTCCAAGCGTTCCTAACGATCCACATGCAGTTCCGTATGTCGAAATATTTCGTCGGCATTTTCACGGAAACTGCCCGCTCTTGCACCAGATAGAGGGTCTCGTTAGGTTCACTTGAATGGCAATGCGTAATAAAGGTCCGTGTCTGTTGGTTGTGGCGCTATCATATTTATTCGCGTATTCGCATGCACTCACGTACGTTCTAATATAGTGTGCCGCGGCAGTGGCAATGGTAGTGTGGGGGCGGCTAAAACTGCCGGCGCGAATGGCAGTGGCCGAAAGGCCGAACGCGATGCGACCTGATCCCTGCGGAGAGTTATGTATCTTGTAGATTTATGTATAAAGTGTAATGCCGGTAAAGCCGGCCGCCCTGCTAAGCCATGCGAGTGAAACACGAGCCGAACGTGGGTGGTGGTGTGTGAGGGAGGATGTGAGCAATGTGCCAAAAACAGGCATGATTGGTATGATAATGGATCGTGGTTGGGATGAGAATTCTTCGAAAATTTGGAAAAAGAAAAGAGTTTAATTTAAATGTGAAAAATTGATACAAAGTTAAAAAAAAAATAAAATAAAAGAATGGAATAGGAAAACATTATAACATGATTTAACAGTTTTACTTTATATAGCAAGAGCAAAACTCATCTGAATATAATGAATAAATGAAAATTTATTTTTAAAGAATTATTTATTAACTAAATCCTAAAATTCATGCTTTGCCTAAAGGCAGTAAATTAAACAACGTCACACTTTTTGACACACACTCTGAAAAGCTTTGAAAGCTAAACAATTTCATTTTAAAACAAAATCAAATAGTAATTACTTTTTAGTTAAAATTATATTCAGAATATGGTAGCATAGTCTACTACCTGTTTCTCCATAAAACAGTTTTCGAATTTCACTCTTTTTTTCTAAATTCTACTCAATTCCCTGTGATTTTCTATTAAGTTTTATAAATTGACATTTCTTAATAAAATCTATCCCAATCTAGGCGTATAATATATAAATGAAACCAAACTAAAAAACAAATATTAGTAGCAGTAGGCAATATGAAAAAGCTATTACGAAGGTGCTATTGCTGTACGTTTCCTCTGTTTTACCACCTCGCCGTCGCAGGACAATGGCAACCCATGCTGCCACTAGCAGGACCAACGCGAAGGGGGCACGGCTTTCCCGCTTTATATCTCTTTTATTTCCCTTCTTTATTTTACGATTATACGACGTGATTTCGTAAAGTCATAATACTAAAAAATATCACAAACTGGCATTTAGATTTAATTTTAATGCGCGCGTTATACACTAACCGAGTTTGTTTACGGCATATAAATATCACACCTTAAAAATGCAATAAATAATAAAACCAGACCGACTGATTGCATATGAAGATCTGCAAATGACATCAAAAGAATGACAAAAGTCTTCCGCGCATGCGAATAAAATATAAGATAAGCATGTATCTATTTAAACGTTGTTGCAGGGTGGAAATCCATTAGAGCGCTGACGTAAAAAGCGGGGAGGAACGTTTCTATATTAATTAAGGACTACCTGTCACTAACGGTCTTGTCTCATGATTGATGGCCGTAGCGGCGACTCGCGACTTTGTGCTGCTTCTGAAGAATTTTCGTCGGTAACTTTTCTAGAGATGCGTTTGATGCTCATTTGGCTGCATTTATACAAAAACAGTGAGACTTTAAGAGAGAAATTAGGAAGTTTAAAAAGTGGTTAATCAATGCCAAGAAGTTGGAATCATTAATCAAATTATTTGTTTCTTAAAACGACTTTAAATTGCTATTCATAATATGATTGGATTATAGGCAAGCAATCAATCTTTAAGCAACACTTTGATCGTAACTAAATGAAGGGAAGACAGAAAGGGTGTTAATGCATCCTAAAAACCAATACAGACAATTTGCGAATCATTTCCTTCCTCTCATTCCCTACTTTCCACCCTACAGTCTTATCATGCTCTAGTAACAAACACTTTTCCTCTAATTTATTAACATCAATTGACGTCAATGTGCAAGACAATGTGATGAATATTTTTATCTAGATGCTTATAAATAGCAATTTACGAATTTAAGCACAGAAGAATTGCACACAGCGAGTAATAACAACAGGCGCATTAATTTCGCACCCGGCGTGCAGTACTTGTCACCACAAGCGTGCGCGGCGGCGGCGGCGCGACATAAAAGCTGACATACGGCGTGAAAATTCCGAGTGATATTCGCGCGTCTCCAGGGGCCGCCTGCCGCCTGCCGCCTGCGCGCTGCTATATAATGCATGGCATTATTATACATATTTCACTGCGAGCGACGGGCTAATGTGGTGGAAGATAATGGACCGGCGCGCATCGCTCGTCGAAAAAACACCACTTCCCTTTTTATTTTTAATGCTTATTCATTCTGACTACCGCCGCGTCTAATGCTGGAGTCATATTCGCCAAAGTCGATGCTCCCACAAAAATTGCAAACTTTCATGCGGGAGGTTTAAATATTCAAAAGTTTGCACAATATGTGCATATTGATTTTTTCTAAAATACACAAAATATGCATAGTTGGACCAGGAATAAAGTAAAATCAATGAAATTATCAAATAGTGAGAATAGAAATTAACGCAATGCATTGTAATAATTTTAAAGAAATACTAGCATAACTTTCATTTAAATGAAAAATTATGGAAAATCTTGCATAAGATTTTCAAATGTTTATAATCACGCACCTTCAAATAGAGAATTATATTGTGCACTATCTTATTTTTAATTCCAATGCTAATTTCTATTTTGATTGTAAACAAACCACGTGTAGATAAATACTTCTCGGTGCCAAGCAGGGTGTGTAAGCTGTGTAATATGAGACAGCTGTTTGTGTGTCTCGGTTATTAGTCCGGAATAAAAGAGGGTGCATTGTAATCAAATCAAGGCAGACTAATCAAATCGTGAGGCGCGTAATCTGATAATCTGCTTGCCATAATAATATTCATACCATAAGTGCAATGCGAGAAAAATGATCGCTTCTCTAAGCAAACTCATCGTTGACAACCTGGAGATATTTTTAATAAAAGATAATACTAGTTGTAGAAGTTGTAGGAGCAACTTGCAAAATTCAATATTCATTGCTAGGGCAATGTAGGCTTTGGCAGATCTAAGTAATTCTCTGCACGTGCAGAGTCGATCGGCAATATGTAAGAATGTTAGATTTATTAAAGCTGACACTCAATTACATATTGGATGGGTTTCCTTTAGTTATGTCAGGACAGATTTCAATAAAAGTGTTTAAGAAATGTAACCAGTCATACACGGTATTGAACAAAAGTTTCGACCTTTCGTTAGGAATTCTGCAATAACACAAAGATGAACGATCACAAATCAAAGATAAGCGATTCTCGTCTAATGATTACAAATCCTGAAAAGTGTAAGACAGTCGACACTCATTCATCCCTTGCTCAAAACACCACTATCTTATAAAATACTAACCATACCGTAGAGTTAATACAATATATTTTTGCAATTAATGTTTCAAATCTATTTCTCTAAATTAACCACTCATTCTCAGACCTGGTAATCCTATGTTATTAAAAGTTTCTACCATTTATGTATGGGTTGCAAATGAAGAGCTTCCCCAGGTAAGAGCGTCGAGGTTCGCAGGATGCAAAAGACCAGCAAGCAGTCGCACGCCCGCCGTTTCGGGGCTTAATGAAATAATAAAACGAGGGAGTTGGCGCGATGACAGGTACGCGTGTCGGTCACGTGCCCACCCTGCCTTTGATGGAAACAATCAAACTTGCAAGTTGCGCAGATAGCGAAAAGGTGATTTATTTATATTGACGCAAGAGATTAGCAGAGGTGATTCTATGAAAAAGGGGGTTGAAAGTATAACTGTATTTTGTATTCACGTGTTAGGCAGAAATTGTTTAAAAGTTTAAGTAAAGTAAGTAACACGTAGAATAATATTGTGCAATACTAATTTATGCAGAAGAGAAAATGTAGAAAGGAACTAATCTAACAAACAAATAGATTTTAAAAATTAACACATTGCAGACGGCAGCGTAAAACAAAAGAATAGAAGCGTGCAAAAGAACAAAAGAAAAGTCGAAACAAACAATTTTTGGTTCCAACTTGAAAGAATATTTTACTCTCGCACGATTCTGTTGCCCTATCAGCATTGTGTTTGCTTTACATATTTTAAGAGCGGATTCGTTAAGTAGCTGTTTTGTAAGTTCGAATTAAGATGCGCGTGTTGTTTTTGTTCACGTGTTAAAATTTTTAGCCTCTGCAAGACGGATGTGAATAATTTTGGAAAAAAGTGTTTGCTTACTGTATTCGTGTGTATTGTGAGAATGTCACTTTTAATTGCATCACTGCTGAAAAGTCTGTACTATTACTTGCCATCACGCGTGCGGTGCGTGGCTGCTGGTGGAGTTGGCGCAAATTGAAAATGTCGTTCAAACGCTGCCTAAAACACGCGTTCTCTGCCACCCACTATGGAAATTGAATTAGAAAAGTGTGCAAACTGCCTGTCAAAGAGACAATTTCAATTCCCGCCTACACAAATGCATCCAAACATTGACTCAACTTCTTTACATTCCACAAATAAATGTGCACCCGATTTTTAAAATGATTTCTTTTAAAGATTTAATCAAGTCGATATGATGTTGATGATGTCCAAAGAGTTTTCGCAGTGTTGAGAAAGTTCTAGAAATAGATAGCTAAGTTGGTGCTGTCGCAACCGGCGCCGGCCCCAATGCCAGTAGGTTTGTAATGTGCGGACGGCGTGGCAGGTCCTGAAACGTACGCGAGGATCGAGGCCGTCACGGCAGGAAATCAAGAGTAATGCGGACACGAAACTGCACTCGCTCGTCTCCCCTGGGAACGCAAAATGGCGGAGGAACAAGTGAATGTGAACCACTGTCTCTCTCACACACCGCGCGCGCCTCGCAGCTAGAGTCGTCCTTATCTCTTAGTGAAAGCGTCAGGACATTTCATAAAAATAAAATTCAGTATCGAAAACCGTCCTAAGAAAATTCATACTAGCTAAAAGTCTCCCACAAGAATTAAATAAGATTATCAAATTTACTTCTTTAATAAAGTGTCTATGTTAATATTCGTGCTGAATAACAAGTGAAGCAATTCAAGCAGTAGTGGAACAGAAAGTGTAACATGTTTGCTTATTTGTTCAGGGAACTGTTGCTCGACACACAAGACCTGATATATTAATTTCAATTTGGAATCATTCTACGAGTTTTCACACTTGAGCCATGAAAATTCACATGGGTGCTAACCACTTAGATAAGCTATTAATTAGGCTGGTGCTGATAATC
Organism: Diploeciton nevermanni; assembly: GCA_027575565.1. Taxonomy (NCBI): domain Eukaryota; kingdom Metazoa; phylum Arthropoda; class Insecta; order Coleoptera; family Staphylinidae; genus Diploeciton; species Diploeciton nevermanni. Next base: position 2,882,289 of record JAODIE010000011.1, read on the forward strand.
AGCGATAATTGGTTTCTACTTTATTTGAAGGTCACACTTGCAGCGAACGCATGCAGAAGCTGTTGTATCACCTTAATATGTGCTACAAACAACAAAGTGTTTTGAGGAAATTAAACATTTTCTTATTTTTTGTTCTTACTACATGATATATCCTATATAATTTTCTCACTTTTTTCTGATGACATTTCTTTTGTAGGTTACAGAAATGAAGCGATATGAAGCGAATTCAATATATCAATTACTCTGCAACTCTAGTTCTGAATTTTTTTTATTGATTCGCCAATCCAACGTTAAACGTCTGGCGAAATTTAATCAAGTCGCCGTAGCCTGATCGCCAATATCCGGTGCAGAGCGTAATAGGCGAAGCACAACGAGGCGTCCAAGGAACTGAAATTGCGAAAAAGCGAGTGCGAAGAAGACGTTTGTCGCTGATCCAGGTAATGGTTGCGATCAAAGCACCATCTCCCACAAGCATCTCTTCATTATTGACCCATTTGCAATGCCTTCAACTTGGTACAATCTTTTCCAACGCCACATTATAAATTACTCCCAACTACAACTAGATTGAACAAGACTCTGTGTTTGATTTGTCCAGAATTTGCCTACAACATCTCTATGCCGTCCAGTTAAATAATAAATGCGGAAGGATTGGTTGCACAGTAACCATTTATGCGCCGCGCAGGGTTGTTGCTTGGTGACGCCACGGCGGCGGCGGCGGCGGCGGCGGCGGCGAGTTTCACGTGTGTGCCTACCTCCTCCGGCGGATCAAAGAGCGGCGTCGGAATGCGGACTAATATTGCCGAGACTGGTGTACTCGACGCTAATGGGGAAAATATTTTACCTGCTTATTGCTTTCGCTCTTGGCGTATTCTTTTAAACACCGCCGGCGGACGAGTGCACGAGATTGGGATGCTTCCAGCGGCGGCGGCAATAATATTGCCTTGAAGTTGGGTGCTGCACTTAAACATCCGCTTTTCGACGGTGTGATATTACGATTTTGAAATGACGAAGAAAACTGTCATTTAGTTCCACTCAACAATATAAAAATTCGGGGGAGGGGGGTAAAGGGAGGGGGGGGAATGGAAATAATAATGGCTCATTAAAGTGATTCCATGATTGATTATGATGTACGAAATAAAATGTAGAAAATTCCCGCATAAAAGATTTTCCTGCTTTAAGAGTAGAAGGCAGTCAAGAGTCCGTATCGCCTCATGTGTTCGGGGCGGCCGCATGAGAGAGTGCGCGCGCCGCCTGCGGGGGCCACCTTTCCCACCTCCGTGCATCTTCCCCACATGCAGACGCGTGGCGCACCGCCCTCGTTCGCACTGAACCACTCCCAATTATCGGGTCATCCTCCTCCGTCCCCGTGGCCGTCCCCACCCACGCAGCATCCCGGGCATGCTGAGCGTATTCACAATTCAGTATCAAATCAGTACTCATTAAATAAACAGTGCAGTGCGTCAGGCTGGGAGAGGCATCGGCAGCACAGCTCTTCACCACCAGCTCGACATGCTCAACAATCTCGGCGCCGTTGTCGGTAAGTTAGTGGGGGCACTAATTGCCCGCTAAAGTCTTTAGTGATTCAGGCGTACTAACGATAGGCTAGTTAAATGGGCTAAATTGACGCTGCCTCGCCCTCATTAGGCCAATACTCCTGGCGAGCGCCGGTAGGCCATGCAATTAAGGACACGCATCCGAGACGCCGCAAACCGCACTCCTTAGTACTTTCAGTTGACTGTCGGGCCTCGCGTCGGGACCTAGCGTCACCTCCAAAGAGCCGGCGGAAATTAGCGAACATGTGCGCAGTGCGAGTCCATCAATGGATTTCATCAACCCGCAGTGCCTAGTGTGCTAAATGTATTATCTTAATTATTATGATGATGGTAGGTAGGTATCTTGATTTCATTCGGGCCATGCAATGCGTTGACTTTAATCGCGGCGCGTTTCATCGCGGCGCGATGCATGATTTTACGGCGGTACGGTGGTGCCCGAAAGTGTTACATCTAAACCGGCACGTTTCGTGCTTTTATTGCAGGCATAAAAGAGATGTGCGGCGAAGACATCAAGCGGCATCCAGGTGAATTGAAAGTACTGGATCAACCGCGACTGAGCGGCTTGTGCGATACCGCCGGCTTGCCGCCGCTCGGCTCGCTTGGCGGCGGTTCCAGCGACGGTGACAAGCCCACGAAGCAGAAGCGGCATCGTACCCGTTTCACGCCGGCACAGCTCAACGAGCTGGAGCGGTGCTTCTCTAAGACGCATTATCCGGACATTTTTATGCGCGAGGAAATTGCCATGCGCATTGGCTTGACGGAATCCAGGGTGCAAGTAAGTACAGCATATAAATGATTTAATTCATTAGGGTTGTTAAGGTTTAGGAGGTGTTGAATTAGTTTTACTCAAAGATTGGGAATTAAGTAGACCTGAATGAAGGATTTTCAAAATAAGTTTATGTTGAATTAAATTAGAGCATTCAAGTGTATTCAATATAATGTATATTTCCGTAAACTACAGTCCCAATAATTGCTAAAATTCCAACTCAATCAAATTTAATCAGAATCAAATACTAATTTTGACGTGTATTTATTTTTATATAATTTAATCAATATTATATTTCACAAATAAAAATTAACTCAATATCTTTGGAACACAGGTTGAAATTAAACGAAGCTCTTAAAAAATGTAAGCAATTTCCTCATATTTCATTAACATTGTCTTGGCAAGTTCTCAACCCTATGACCAAAAACTAATCTTTGATCATCACCCAAACTTACTCTCTTCATAAAGATTACAACATACAATCATTTGTTCTAAATTGTGTTTAAAGTTAAACTACAAACTCTAGTTTGAAGAAAAATAATAATTTAATTTAAAATTTCCCTAAACATTTCAACCACCTGTCAAGATTAACTACTTTTCTTCCTAAAACTTTCTTAATATATCAGTTATTCCACGTAAGATCAGGATAACATTTTCCTCGCTTGCTGTCAGCCCTGTCACAAACTTCTGATGCTTCCAACTTGTCTAGAATAACAAAAATCAATTATTTTGATTTTCCTCTAGTTTTCGCATGTTAGTATTTCGCGCAACATGTTCACCCATACCACTTGGTTCTAGCAAACAACAAAATGTGCACAACACAGTAATAATTAATAAAGCAGCATTAATAAATATCAAATATGTAGCCAGGAATGTTGCAATTTACGGAATTCCACACTGCTTTTCATGTACCAACTAGTCATGTGTAGCAAGGACTTGGCAATTCCAGTGAATAACATTTTTGTCGCTAATTTCGCGATCCTGTCGTTGAAAATGCAATATCAATCAATAATCATATATTTTTATTCAGCCAGTTCAAAATGTTGCCAATATTCAACCGAAACAAAAAATTGAAAATTACATCGTGATTGAAACTGAGAACTGCTTTAATTTGGTCACAATTGTTTGAAAAAACGAAATTCTCAAATTAATAAATAATTAAGGTAAGGAATTTTATGACAAGACAACATTCTAGTTTATTTCAGTTTAGTTTGCCAACTTTTCGTGCCAATTATAATTACAAATTCCGCGCAGTGATATTCAATTCATATTAATTACAACGCGAGTCGCTCGCAAGTTCCAAATCCCGTCGGGTATGGCAGGATTATGCGCGTGATTCCAGACTGCGATGACGGTGGCGTTATTATTATACTAGGATACAAAGGGGTAAACACTAAACAGTCTACCAAATAATATTATAAAACAACAGAAATGTGACACATTTTAAACAATTTTAGTAAGCTAACTCTTGGAAAGGCAAAGGGAACATCATAAAATGCACCCAGGCATTGTTTACAATTGCGGAAAAGATGCAATAAACGATGATAAAGTTTCTTGTGTTGACTGGGTTGTGTTTACAGTCATCAAACCTTTACCGTTGGCCGGTGGGCAGTAAAAGGTTATTTATACCACGGGGGCAATGGTTAGTGTTAAAAAGTCAGATCAATATCATAGATAAAACGCAAACATAGTAAAAAAGCTCGAGTTAGTCACTTGCACATCGAGTTGAATCTGATCAATTTTTAACATATCAAAAAGTCCGCCCGTCACAATTGCAACTCTGAAATTGTTTTTTCAATAAATGTAACAGCTTTCATGAAGCTGTTATGAAAAGCGCCCCGACACGCTTTTGCCATATCCGTAGCGTCGATGAGCATGCTATCAGTCTAGACAGGTTTTTTGCGCCCACTTTTTTGATATATTCGATGAAAATATGATACACAATTAACGCTCTTTGACGCTCATAAATGCCTGCTGAATAATAAACAGTGTTTAATAATTCATGTGTTGCCGAAAGATGAGCCGAAATAAAAACGATGTTTTTATTGGCAAAAATCACGACACTCTTTGCATCTATTTCGTGATTAAAGCAAAAATGCGCGGTGCACGTGACAGATTGGATAATGAAAAATGGCATGCGGGTGACCATTGCAGGATGTCATCAGGACAAAGACTGCAGCCGGATGCAAGTTACACGTTAGACGGCAAAAAGCCAAACTATGTAGTGCGCATCCATCCGAAAGCAAAAAGTAACGAAGAGTGGAAATCACAATCAGCACTCGCGAAGAATTGAAATTGATGTACAGCGCACAGAAAAGGAGTTAAAGCTGCGGCAGTTAATCTCGCAAATGGATATTTCAAGTTGTGCCAAGAAAGGATTTATGTGTTTTAAATTAGTCTACGTCCAAATTGATGACACACGGCTAAAATTCTAAATTTCTATCTCGCAATTTATACAACATATGACTACTACTAGGTAGACTATAGTGAGTCAATCTTGCGGGATACATTACAAATGGATCAGTGTAAATGCGCTATTTCACACCCTATATACTCCCTTTCCAGCGCGACGGTGCCACCGACAGGCAATAAGTACATCATCGGACAACCGGACGACCCGCTGGGGAATGAATCACAATCAAGTCGTGAATTAATGCAGATGATGCAGATGAAAACAGCAGCCAGGTGTTTAAAATATCACCTGCTTACTAATGCATTACTGCATAATGACTTTGATAAAAAAGACAATGTTACAATTAGTAACTACAAGTAAAAGAAAGTTTGCGTAGAATTAAAAATTTAATTTATTTCCAACTGCATAAATTTCCAACGTCGGATTTAAGTCGTAAGACGTGTTATTAGACTTTTTATATAGCACCCCCTGGGGTTTTGTAGACGCACCCCAGTCAATAAAAAGCACGCTTCATTATGCAGTCAAATGTTTGTATAAATGCTTAATGAAGAGTGATGATTTGATTTGTTTTTGACCCGCGTTAAATTACCTCCCAATAAACCATGAAAACACAGTCTTCGGAAATATTACATTCAAATATATGCGGTGCAATGTCAGGCCACGTTGTTTACACTGTTAATGCTGTCGTGGCCGCTGCTTCCTCCGTTATGCCTCTCTAAATTCACGAATTGTAATTGACTTTTGATTTACATTTACCTATTCATAAAGCCTCTATGATGGAGGCGCGTAGACGATTTGCGACCGCAAAATGCATGTAATAATATTTGTATATCGGGCGGCCGCCCCTAATGCCAGGGGTCGTCTGGACGGTGCAATATGAGGCGGCTGCCTTGCGTTGCGACGCAAATTACACCGAGGGCCGAGGGAGGTGAGCCGCTGATCATACATCAACCGCGCCCCATTAGGGATTAATGTTGCCAACACCGCCGAAATTAACTCCCCGCAGGCTTACGCAAGGCAATAACGCTAACATATTAACCATTTGTTAGCAAATAGCAATAGCGCGAGCGTAAAGCCAATCGTATTAATGTTAGATAAGAAGAGCTGCTTTCTTATTTTAATATTGACATATAAAATATACAGATGTTATTTAGGCATAGCATAAAACAAAACGAAACATGAAACTCTCTATTTCATTTATGCAGATATCCATAGTCTCTTTGTGTTTGCTTGATATATTTCACCCGATTCCTTTGAGTTAAAATAGTCCTAAAATCGTATCTTAGAACATTGTTAATACCGGACAAATAATTTGAGAGGTTAAAGTATCAAGAAAAAAGAAAGTAACAAAAGTAATTTTGTTCTTATTGGTGAATCTTTAATGCCATGTATCGAACAAACTCTATCCAATTATTCTTTGCGAATTAACAAAGTTCTTTCAAATCCATACATCCATATGGAACTATAATGTTCTTCCCTTTATTCATTCAAAATATCAGCATTTCATTGCATCTTATTTGTAACTCTACTGATTATATAGAAAACTTCCCAAGTAACTTCCAATTGCACAATTCACACAATTTGCGACCTATCCAAATACTTATTCCACCCCATATCTGCATGGTTACTAGCAAGATAGTCAATATCACGTACATTATGGTAAATGTTAGCGTTAAATGTTATCGCCCTCTGCCGATTGTCGCAATCCGCGCATTCGGCCGGAATTTCTATAGCAGCTTACGACTTTACGACTTTCGATTACCTTTACGACACATCTCCGCGCCCGAATCACGCGCAGCGTTATGTCCGTAAAATATGGCGATAGTTTTAACCTTCCTCCCTTTCGGTTTTTATATTTCAACAAGGGGGAAGCGCCAAGAGTTAATGGTGAATTATTAGATTCCGCCGATTTTTTTTCCTTCTACAGCAGGAGAGATACTGCTAGCGCACGCTATGAATTTTCGGAGTATCCTACAAGATGCACAATGCAATATTTACCATTAACCGCATGACAATCTAATCTTCATTATTCTTCTTGTACACCAACAGACACATGTTACTTAGAATTTACGTATTAGTTATAATTGATCTTAGATCGTGCCAACTAATGAAAAGTGCAAAAATATTATAAACCTTATCTTCTCTTTGTATGTTGTACTCAAATAAAGCTTATATTGCCTTCTTGTCTTGTAAAAAAATCGCCAAAGCAGAAATTGAAATCCTTTCCGCACAGCAAAACGTCGCCATAAACGGGGGTGGCATTCAATATTAAAACGCTGGAACGCATGCGTCTTCATGCCCTACCAAACGCGACGCGCTTCGCCGCCACCAGCGTAACGCTGGCAACGTTATATAACATGGCTGCCTTTAAAAAGTTGCACTTGATAAAAAACTGAATATCTCCACTTTAGCACCATAACACGTTAAAATCTTTTTCTGTTTGCTTTCGGTATTGTTTCCTGTCTTAAGATTTTACATCGTTGCTTTGTTTTCGAGCAAGGTTAAGATGAAATCACGATGCGTGGTCGCTTAACGTTTTTTCACATACATCTGTGGAATGTCCAGCCGTCTACAAATTGCCCTTCCGTTTATTCTGAGTTCTGACTGGTTTCAGTCAGGTTTATCTGTATTTGCTTCAAACTTCAGGGCAGTCGGACAAAAAACTCTTTTTACTGATGGTCAGTTTATGATCTTCAAATATTAGCTGCCACAGTGCAAAAAAAAAACATAAATTACCTGAGCCGTAGCTGCTTGCCAGTGAATAGTTAACTTTGATAAACTGCAGTTCAACTTAGAATTTTACTTAGGGCGGTAGCAGGTTTTTTTCATTTGATGATCGTTGACTTGAACTGTCAAACACTAACAAACATTCGCACTTTGCGTTTTAACATTCCCAATATTTCCTTTTGTTTTTGTCCACACTATTTCTGCTCCCTGCACAGTTGTTTCCAACCACTGAAAAGGAGCGCGAATCCCGAGGGATAGCTTGACAGTGGTTATCCATCGCCGCGAGGAGAGATCTATGGCTGTTAAATAATCCAACACCATTAGCACCCACCCCTAGTCCAAATGCACCACACTGTCCGCTGAGATTTTCTCCGCTGAATGATGTGATAGCGTAGGAAAATAAGTTGAGCATTTACTCATAGCTTCCATCATTAGAAGCATCCACAATAAATTTGTTACATTTCATCTCGATTCCAAGCATTAATGGCTAGTGCTATGGAATGTCGGATGTCGATGCCGACGTCAAGAGCGCATATGATTGTCGAATCAATTGAGTGCTCATAAAGTGAATCGTTGAGGTGAATGGCAGAGGCGGCGAGTCTCGCTTACCGTTGGGTTGTCTGGGGGATGCACGGCGCGGCGGTAGTCGAGGGCGAGGTCGCTCAATAATGCGAACCTTTGTATCGTGGGTGCACCACCGTTGCCTACCTTCGCCTTCCGCGTACTCCACGCCGCCCCCATTGGTCGCTGTGCGGCCGTGAACAAGTGCGCCGGTATCGGAATGTCTATAATTATTTATAATTATGCTTGTTCGCCGGTGCGCTGCTTGGAGGACGTTAATTAATGGAAATTGTATTAATGGCTGAAAGAGGGTTTGTTGGATTGTGGGTTGTAGATTTTGGTTCATACTCACCCTATCGGTTAAGTATTCTCGAATCAAAATACCAACGTAACAAAAAAAAAAAGAAAGCCAAGTAGTAGATAATTGTTCCCCGTTTGGTGCTTTCTAGGTATGGTTCCAAAACCGTCGTGCAAAATGGAAGAAACGAAAGAAGACCACCAACGTCTTCCGTACGCCTGGAGCCCTTCTTCCTTCGCACGGTCTTCCGCCTTTCGGTGCCATGGGCGACGGTCTCTGCGGATCCAGCATGTTCAGCACGTCCGAGTCGCGATGGGGTGTTGCTGGCATGGCTACAGGTTAGTAGCAAGATGTTTACACTGCTACTTAGCTACTTCTCTTCCATTCCGAGAACCTAAAAACTTGACAATACCTATCTACTTCTACTAGATTTACTCCACTATTCCGGAGCAGTAAAACCCGGCTTCTAAAACACTTTACCACCTTTGACACGTCTGAGCACCTCGCAGGCAGGGCAGCACGTGATCGGGGTGCTAGCGACACCAGCTGATAAATAATTCATGTTCTCATCCTTTACCATCCGCAGGGCTAGGCCAGCTGAGCCAGAGCGGCGTATCGATGGGTGGCTTCGGCCAGTCGTTGGGTCAACTGAATCAAACCTCCGGATTAAGCCCTGCGTTGCCCATCAGCACCGCAGCAGCCAGTACAGTCTACCAGGCGCATTACGGATTAAACTCTCTAGGTAAATATAATAATATCACATCATAACAGGTCATGAGCACCTTGGCTTTGTTTGCCAAGGTAAAAATCAACAGGGCATGTGAAACGGTGAGATTTACTTTTGACACCTCGCGTCGAAAGTAACAAGTCATCGCCGTGTGCATACGCTACAAGTTTACATATTCATATACGGCTAGTGATCGTGTGCGACACTTCGTGCAGGGCTGTTCCACATGTAATTAGCAGTAATTAGAAATATCCTTGTTACCTGCTACCGAAATACGCGTCAATGGCTCTAATTGCATGCATACACATGCGAAGCACAGCAACGGCGGGAACAGAGAAAATTTGCCATTAACAGGTTATGGTTGCACATGTACTCTGAGCTTGGTGGAGACGAACACAATTATGTTTCTACCAACAATATCTGCACAGGTTTCTTTACGTCAAGACTACTCCTCGCTTAGTTAAAAGAAAAATGTGCAAGTATTCCAAGTAACGTTCCAAAACGTGTAGTACAAAGTAGTTCTAATCGCGTCTTATCACAAAGAGGGGGCAGCACAATGCAGAACTATCTGTAAAATATGAATATATGTTGAAATATAATATAACTTTGTATGGTTTGCTATGGAAATGAGATAAAATCTAGTAGGCTATAGAGAACTTAGG
>JAODIE010000011.1:2892095-2914949 GCA_027575565.1 Diploeciton nevermanni
CAATTTTAAGTAAGTGTTATAGTGCAAATTTTCAACAATATGAATCTTAAACACTTCGTGACCACACTCAACAATATGAGAATTCAATAATATATTCTTACATGATCGTACCTCGTAAATTACAAGTATAAATTTACAATACTCCAATAGGATTTCATTCTTTCAGTACCAACCTGAAATGAAACAATTTGGGAGAAATGCGAATTTTTAGAAGAGCGGATATTAAAATCATATTTAGGGAGAATTTGCATATCAAATATTATCTTGGTGACAGTTGTTATAACACCGTCTAGTTTTCTAAGACTGGAAAATAATCCAATACGTTACTTGTTTTGCTAATCTGAAGTAAATTACGCGTACGATTATGTAAATAACTGTTAGTTATTTGAATAGAACATGCTTGTTGAAGTTGAAAGAAGAGAAGGCGCTCGTCCTGCGATGGTGGTGTAATGGTCAGCATAGTTGCCTTCCAAGCAGTTGATCCGGGTTCGATTCCCGGCCATCGCAGTTGCTATTTTTTTTGTTTATATTCATTTTCTTCATGAAACTTATAACGTGCAATTTGCCATTTTATACCAAGAATTTTGTGTTTAATTGCGAATCCTTTTGACACATTTATTTTATTCAAAGAATTCATTTAAAGTAAATTCGTTAAAATATTTCCCATTAGAGAGATCAATTACATCTACGTTACGTTTTCCGCATTGCTGCAAAACATTTCTTAATTTCACATATTTATTATCAGTGTCATAAATTAATGATTTTTCAGTATTATTGTTGCTTATTAAATCCACATCTAAAGAAAGCATAGGCGAATCTCTAATAAAATTATGTGTGCAAATGAATTGTAAAACATCAGAGTAGCATTTTAAATTATTGAATACTTGTTTCTGTTTCCGTTTCATTATTTTGGCTAACATGAAAACTAAATGATGATGGAAACATTGAAATATTACATTCTCAGGTGTGGTCAATTCCAAAACATTGACTTCTTTTAATCCTTGGCCATAAATCAGCTTCAATTCATTTATAAAACATAGAGTAATCCATTGTGCCACCACAGTCTGTGCCAAGTACAAGTCAAATACAAAGCCTGAGAATAATGTTGGGTTTGATAATAAACCATTGGCGGCCATTACTCCATTACACTTTGTAACTTTTAACAGTTGATTATAATCATCTAAGGTTTCTACACCACCATTGGCAATTACAGGACATGAAACATTTTCCACAACTAATTTTATTGCATCCAGGTTGACTAAACCACTAGATTGGTCAGGATTTCTTCCATGAATTGTTAGAAAACTAACACCAGCTTTGTCCAGTTTTTGGCATAAATCCACTGTTTTTCTCAAATCATAAAGAATACGTGTTTTTACAGAAATGGTAAACCTGTTATCATTCACAACTGCTTGGCATTCTTTTATCATTGAACATATGGTTTCTGGATTATTCATTAATTCACATCCAAGTCCAAGTTTTTTTGCCCATCTTTGTGGACATCCGCAATTCAAGTCTACTCCATTACAATACCTATAAATTGGTGGCAGAATATATAAAGTTGTTGATGAAAATATTATGATAAAACTTACGGACTAACCAGTGTTGTAGCTCCAACAAAGTCAGCTACATTATTAGCAGCAAACTGTACAATAAGAGGTGCATCACCTTAAAGAATTTATATTAATACACTGACCTACTAAGAAAATTAAATATGTATACTTTGACTTGAAGTAAATTCATTTGCTCTAGCCTTATTACTTAGTACAAAAGAATCTGCTAGAATCATTGGAGTAAATGTTAAATCACAATCATACAACCTTACAAGCTGGCGGAATTGCAATCTACAACAAATCATGAATTGTTTATAAATGTTATATTTTTGTTTTCTTAGATAAAAACTTACTTACTATAGCGTACCATTGGGGCACATATCTTCAAACAGCCTTTTTCACGGAATAAACTTAAAATATCAGCGCGCTCATTGATGTTCATGTTTATATGATTATATGTGTGATGTATTTTCAAATAGTATGTAAAAGTTGGGTTATAATTGTTGCTCACGTTCTCCTTCTCTTTGCAACAACTTTCAACACTATAAAAATAATTCAAATTGAATATATTAATGTGAGAACAAGTAATCAAAAGTATTTTTTTTAAATTAAAACTCATAATTAGGGCATTCAATTTTGCCAATTTACTTAATTTGTCAGGATCTTTTTGCAAATTACCAATGTTTATTTTAATTATCTCAACAGTTAAACATTTACAAATCAACAATATAAATAGTTTTAATAAAATCAAATTTAAAATACAAATCTAAAAAAGTGGAAAGACACTCAGGTAGTTTCGAATTGAGAATATCAAAATACAGAAACGGCAGATTGAAAATCACTATTATTCTTTACAATCACAATTGCACAATGTATCTAGATTAAAATTTCTTCAACTTTTTTTTCTCTCGTAGGTCTCTTGTAATGTTTTTCAATTTTAAATGAACCCCGTGCGAGCCTTGATGACCTACGCTGACGCGAACGTGTTAAACCGATAAATCATGTGAAGATAATGCGCAACTGGTAAATTTGACACTCATTTCCATTTCATAGACTTTCAATTTTTTTTCGCTTTTTTCGCTTGAAAGTACTAGGGAATTATTAGTCTAGACTATCATTTTTACCACATAATTCTATTCCGGCTATAAATTGGACAGATACTTCGTTCACTCTTCTATCGCAAATCTGTAACACAACAAAAGTTTTTTACCTCGACTAGTCATGTTTTCTCCTCATAAATAGTGGTGGTTGTGTTTATCACCACAATAATACTCAAGTTTTTAGAACTGCACTTAGCTATACCGGGCGTTCTATCTAATTAAATTCAATTTATGGTTGCAATGAATGTATTATGTGTAATAAAAACATTATTTTACTAACTTGGTGAATATTATAAAATATATGTTAAATTCTGTTAAATGCTTGCCGCCCCCGAGCCATAGTCTGAATGCTCTACACGGCTGGTGCTATCAGTGCGACCATGCGCTATGTATGTCAGCACACGTTATAATTGCAATTAACACCCGTAGTCATAACTACACATCCGTAGGTACAACAACACACCCGTTCTCATGATAACATGTTCATAGCAACCACATCACATCTGTGATCTTCTTACTTATGGAAACGCCTTGAAAAACCTTGCTGAACTACATCTAACACATATATAAAATATTTATTAAAATTTCAATGATTTCATTTTTATTAGTGCCTTATAAGGTTATTTTTTGTTTACGTGCTTAAGCGGGTCTCTATGGCATAATTAAAATTTAGTATTCTTTGGATGAATAAAACAAGCAAGAAGTCATTATAGTCTTGGGTTTGTCGTTCGCACCATTCCGCTATCTCAGCAATGAGTGTTAGAAATTTATTTAATAGCATTATTTTTCAATAATTACTAGTGTGTCTCGCAGGCAAATAGAAACAATTACGGCATTAACGGAATATGAATAATAACGTTCCAGGTATGAAGGCCTGGTAGCCCACCTAGCCGACAAGCTTTTTCGAGGGACAGATTGTTAAGGGCTCAAATGCCAAAGTCGAAAGTTTATTTTTATTTGATTTTCAATTTTATTTTTGCACTAAAGACAACCAAACTTACGGTGAATTAATTCAAAAGTTTGCTAAAGTTTGTTTACATATCATTCTATTTACGTCTTCCTATAGATAAAGTAATTTGAAATGGGTCTTAGTAATAAATAGTATAAAATCTCGACAAAACCCAATAAACTTGCGCCAATGAACAATGCCGTAGTTCCACCCATTGAAACTATAAATAATTAATATAAAAAAATATTTAAATTTTACGTTAAAATTATACATATCTAACATACCAACTAAATCCAGTCTACCTTTGACAACCCTTCGTTTAAATCTTTCTGTTGGTAAACGATCTAAAGATAATTCTACAATGGCGTAATCTTTCTCAATTCTAGAAATATAGCAAATTCATCAATCAATTAATAAGTTAATTATCTTATTCTTAATTGAAGCTTACCCTGACTTATCATCTTTGATTGTGGTAAGTTCAATTTCAGTGCAACTGGGTAAGCAAAAACAAACAATTCCTTTGCGTTTAGCCCAAGCTGCTTTCAAAACTGCCAAATCATCGTAATTCTTGTTAAGACATTTTACACCTTCAATGGTGCAATGCTCATTAATATCTAAAAAGTGATAATCAAATAATCATTTGGTTGAACATCTTTAATTTAGACATGACTACTCGTATTTGGTATAAGATGATGCGAACAGTTGCAACGTGTTAATTGAGCGTCTCGCCTACATTGCACTGAACACGCCGAATAGCTGTAATATTTATAAACGCTTAAATAATTTTCATCCATGTACCTGCAATTTCGTTGAACTATGGATACATCTCGCACCTAAAACAATTAACATTAAAACATAGCCATAAGAATAGTTGTATTATAACTTCAGGTTGATTTTCAATTTCAGTTAATGCAAAATATCTATGATATCTTATTTGTGGACCAACTTGCAAGATTTCTGTTTGTAAAGTCGTTAATGATGGAACTTCTTGTTCACCAAGTACATAAATCTGCAAATTTAACTTTTTAAGAGTTTTGAATTTATATTCTATGGAAATTACATTTGCTAAAACATTGATTTCTAAATAAAATGTTCCAACTCCTTCTCTTGTATTTGAAATCATCTCTAAAAATTGCGGATTCTTCATTGATACTTGCATCGAATTAATACTGAAGCATAAGCCTAATTCAGTGTGCATCAAATGAAAATATTGGCAACAATCAAATGGTTTATAGTTCCACATACATTTTCTAAATATTTGTCCACAATTGCTTCTTACCTAGAAATAAAATAAAATATTGATTTATTGAATAATAAATTTTAGAGTGTTGTTGAGTGTGGTTACGAAGTGTTTAATATTTATTATGTTAATCTAACTTAACTTTAACATTTACTAATATTCACTTGATAAAATGTTTTCGGTTAGTTGCTTTCTTCGACTAAAGAATATTGCTATTTGTTATTTTTGGAGCGTACTGCAAACATGCCGATTACCGACACCGTACTTGACCTCCTCCACTTCATTATACTGCATCAACTATCAGCGTTATTAGCACTTATTGGGACTGAATTCTGTGAGAGTATATATCATATTGAATATACCCCCAGTAGGATTTGAATCTGTGTTCTTCGTATATGCACTTTGTTGTCACTGCTACAGTGACAAAGTGGCGAAGAAGAATATTAGTAAGAGTATAGTGAAATCTTATCAACGTAATATTTTTTTATGTTGATAAAACTTTACTATACTTACTTAATATTGATTTGTAAAACGTATTCGGCATGTTGCCTTTTTTAGTATCAACATAATGAATTTAGTTATGTAGAATGATTATGATTACTTTCAACAAGAAAACTAGATGTTTTATGTGAACTTTACTTTTGAAGGTACCTAGGTCAAGTATACTGAAGATACTGAAGAATACAACATGTTGAAAATGTCTTACAAATCAATATTAAGTAAGTGTTATAGTAAAGTTTTATCAACATAATATTAAACACTTCGTAATCAAACTCAACAATACTCCGTAATAAATTTTGTTCAAACGCAGTTTTAAAGTAAATTAATATTTATACCAAATTTGAGAAAACGCTAAAATTACTTAAGCTGCAAGCTGGATTTCGTGTGTTTGGGTCACCACATATTTGTAGAGTATAAAAATTTAATCCCTTATAGTACACAAGTTCCTTTATAACCTCATCTAAATTATAATCATGGGGATCACCATAAAATCTAAATTCAAATAAAACATTTCTTCATTCATATGCAATTTCATGAAAATTAAGTATGCCTACTTATCTGTTATATCTGCAATTCGGTCCTGATTATCAATTTCGCACACGGTCACAGACGGAAATTGAGTATTCCAATTAAGGTAACTGGTTTCAGCAACAAACTGGATTGCGTTGTTTTGGTAATCATTCCAATTTGCCCGAATTAACATAGCGGTACCCAGCCAGCTAAGCATACAACACACCAACCAAAACAATTTTTCAGCCCAATGTTTATCTCTTGCAACAATATAGCGAAAACCATGAAAGGAACTATTCAAAAAGTAGGTTGCAATAATAGTTCTTGGTTGAAATTGCATCATTTTGTGAATGAGCAACTTACATACGACTCTGGATGATTCATTTCACGATATACCGGTTCGGGTGCATTATATACTCGTACAATTCATATTGATTAATAATTTATTCTAATGATAGAATATATCTAGTTTTTATTTTTTTGTTTAGTTTACAATAGCCTAGATCAAATCATATCAATAAAGAAGTAACTTATTGTATTAATGCTATCATTAGTAGTTTATATATAAGCGCACTATCATGATTGTAATTATAATTGATGTGTATATTAATATATTACATAAATATACTTAGAACATTGTTGATTGTAGTGTTTAAGATTCATTATGTTGATAAAATTTCACTATAACACTTACTTTTAGTCACTTGGTAAAACGTTGAAGGCATGTTGTCTTCTTCAGTATGATAATATTTTGTGATTGTTTCCGATTTATATATTTTCTAGATTAGTTCTATTGAGTACAGGGTGATCGACTGTTCCTTCTGTTGGGGATGGGTATCTTGGGTATTATAAGATTATTCTTAAGGGTTTAAACTCAATAAAACTAATCTAGGAAATATATAAATCGGACACAATCACAAAATATTATCATGCTGAATAAGGCAACATGCCGAAAACGTTTTAACAAGTGAAGTGAAATTTTATCAACATAATAAATATAGTTAATTAATATTTTTTCAGGGAGTAAGAATGGAGTGTTAAGTATGGCGCTTGCTTCTCCCCCAGGAGACCCAGGTCACAATTCCCGGTCGACTAGGTGAGAGACAGGGCTCTTTAAAGGGCTGATCCTTCTAGTAAAAGATCTAAATTAACCCAATGATAATTGCGTGGCAATAATCCGCAGGATTGAAAAAGCCATAATAATAATAATAATAATAAATAATTATTATTTTAAATTGAATTCTTTAGATTTGATTAACTTTTTCTTCTTATTTAGTAGTTCTATGATGAAACAGAATGATGCTAGTATTGTTCCAATCATCAAAATTGCGAATGCTCCCTGAACATGAGTCCATGCTAGTTTGATAGGAACATTAGAAGCGTCCGAATGATGTGCTGCAAATTGTACAGCCCGCTGTATTTTAGCATTTAGATGTTTTGTAGCTACACGATATTCCCAAACTTTAGGAATACCAGTCTGAGCAAGAGTTAGAATAAAATTGTCTATCAATGGCATCCAGACCGAACTCTTCTTAGTCATCAAAACACATTGCTCCCAGTAGATATCTTCCTGCATTAGTTTCAAGCTAGCTGTCCCTTCCTCAGTTATATAATCACCAATTGCAAATTGACCTAAATTGCAGACTATACATACAAACTGTTACATATGTGTGGATGTACGTACCAGCTGGTAGTCTCTCAACGGAAAACGCAAATCTTTTTTTATTATATTTTTTAAGAGCTGGTCCATCTGTTTTGACGAAACGTTCGACCAGAGCTTTATAATTATACTAAAATTTGTATCAAATTAAGTGAATTCTATTTAAACATAGTCTAACAGTAGGAAACCTCTTCAGCATCTATGATTGACATAATCCACGCAATTGAAGTGGCTCCCCATTGAATGCCACTGTCTACCAATTCTTGCACCGTGTTTATCGCTCCGACATATCTTGGAATTGTTAGACTGCTGGCAAGTCCACTGGAATAGCCAGTCGTTATTAGTAAACAAAAGATAAACATGCATCCGTGTAATAAGTTCTTGGAAAAAGTAGCATGGCCGAAACGGTTGAAAGCCTGTAGCAGGAATATTGCGGAAGTATCAAAGATAGACTCTGCCGCTAATTCTGTTGCCAAATGACGACTAGAACAATATGATGATGGTAGCATTTTAATCAATTTAGAAATAATTTATAACATTTTACTTAAATCTTCTTATGTCTTGGCTGTGGTAATCCACCAGAGCGGAAACCAAGGAACAGACAAGAAAAGTAATTCCTACCGCAATCCACATTTCATATGTAAAAGAAAACAGTGGCACTAGCCAACCTCCGGCTAGGCTAAAAGATAATTATAAATTTGCAAAAATGATTAATTACTACTTATTTGAGTACTCACTGCGGCATAGGTGTTAAACAAGTTATACCGGTTCTAATAGCTGGTTTACTTAGGTCTAAGTACGTATACTCATGGGCCCATGTGTAGAGTGCAGCTAAATGCAATATAATAATCTTTGTATTAAATAAATTTGTGATACAAAATTGAATATGCTTCTTAATGAAAGAGAGATTTTTTACCTAAACCAACGTCTCCATTATCTTTCATGACATTTCCTAAAATACCATAACCAGTCCAGTTATCGTAAATTTCTCCCCACTCGCCCACTTCATCAATGACATAGTATGGTGTTAAATTGTATTGTTGACTAAATTCAACAACAATTTGTAGTTCAGTGCCTTCATTAAATTCTATCAGAATAACAAGAGCATTTAAAATTGCACACCCTATTATATTTTAATTCAATTCAACCATATATAATATGACCAATTCTTGCCTTTTACATATGTTGTAATCTATATTATAGCATTTGCCTCGTGCAGTGAGAGTCGAATCATTTAGAACTGTTGCAATCGCAAAAATGAGTAAAAATCGAGTTTCAACTTTTTTTTTACTAAAAAAATTCTCAAAATCTCCAAAACTAAATCCGTCAAGAAAATTGGAATACTAGTGTAGTATTAAGCAACTCACACTTAATCTAGTGAACATACTTTCATTTCATTCCCAATGTATATTTGTTTGGAATATGCGTTTAAATCAACGTCTGCACTTTTTCACAGATTCTCATTTTGAGAACTTATAACTTTAGAACTATTAAAGATAAACAAATCACGTTTCCACCCATTTCTTCGATATTTATTTACGAATTGTTATTAAAAACAGCTAAATGATCTAACAATAATTACGGACGTTATAGGACAATATGTCAAATTGCAATCAAAATTCGGTTAAAAATCGAAAAATTGAAATTAAAAAAAAAATAAAGGATCGGAAAATTTAAAAAAAACCCGTTTTCTTAGAAAATTGTGATTGATGCAGTTAATGCTATCTTAATCGGAAATTTGCTGTTCCACAGTGTTGTTTGTGTGACTACAAAATTTCTTTCTTGCTAGATGTTAAGGCAAAGTACGTTTTCAGAAATATAATAATAAATAATATTACTTATTACTGTGCAAGAATAGATTGATTTCTAATTCAGTTAGATGCAATAATGTTTGGCTGTAAATTGTGGTAGTATATATTCTTGTCAGGGTCATTTTTTTCAACGCATATTTAGCAAAATATGAAAATTCGGTCAATTCGGAATATGTTTTTAGGTAGGCTCCACTCAAGAACGGAATATCATCAATTCTCAAGCAACTCATTCACCGTACTTATCTATTTTATTATACTGCATCAACTAGCAAGGTTATTAGCAGTTATCGAGACTGGATTCAGCAAAAATACGTTTGCATTGCATAGAGTATACTTCTAACAGGATTCAATTCCGCGATCCACGAATATCGCTGGCGCTGCTAAGACAGACAGCTTAAAAATGTTGTAGGAGCATAAGCTTTAATATGAATTAAAAGTTGTACATTTGTTTTTAGCATACTAATGGTTAGCTATATGTATTGTCTGGTAGGTCAAAAATAGAACTAATTTCATGACCAAAAATTATTTTTTTGCTATTCAAGTACCTTTAATTTTAAATTTCATTAGTTTATTTTTTCTTAATTTTAATTTTTAGGCAGTTGTAATAAGAAACTTAAAACATAGTTTTGAGTTCTTAAGTTAAGTTTCAATTGTACGTGGCAACTAGTTTTGCATTTTCTTGTGTACACACTCACTGTACAATGCAAAATAATTATTATTTTAAGTTTTCATTTAATAAATATAATGGAGGAAATTTATTACTTTGGTACTTGCTTAGTACACTTGAAACCAGCCAATTCATACCAAGAGAGATTTGTACTCACCCGGTACACTGTAAGGTTTATACGTGAATGTAGCTATTCTAAATTTCCTTCCTTGACCATTCCGTAATTTATCAGGATACAAATTCACATTTGTAAAATTGGACATGTCTACATTTGAATACCACGTAAATAAATGTAATACTGCTTGCGCATCATCAATGCCAACAAACTTATGCGTATACATGTCTATAATACATGTTGAGTTTGTCAATTTATTATCCATTTCTTGTCTCTCTTTATTATAGTCATATGCATTTGTATATAATGCCAGAACAAAATCACTGATGTATTCTAGTTCCGTTAATTGGAAAATATCATCTAATATTAATTTACTCTTATCTGCTCGGTCTTCCCTATTCATTAAATTAAAGACAGCAGTGTTGTTCTCATAATCACCATTTGCAATTACAAAATATTTTCTGGCGTTGTAACGCTCTAATGTATCATGTCTGATTACACTTTCAATCTCTTTCACTGTAGTAGATGGTCTTTTAGTATTAATTAAAATTCCTTGACAGCCAAAATAGTTAAGCGGCACGGAATGTTTAAATTTTCCATTTTTATCTACGTGAACTAGAACAATCGGCAGGCTAAATTTCAAGTCACCAATTAAACTTTCTTCAAATGTATCGCTGAAAAATAACAAACAACGGGAGTCTAAGAAATACAATTGCAAAACAGATTGAATGAAAATATTTAAATATTGCATGTTGCATTGACAAGAGTTACAACATTATAATTAATTGGTATCAAGATTCTAATTTATATAAGCAGGTATTGACTAGAGTTTATACAAAACAGTTATGTTGATTTGATCATTTATTAACGTTGTGTTTGTTCTCTATTCGTTGAAATAAAGGAGACACCTCTCAAATATTGACTACACAGCTTGTAGGAATATTTCTCTTCAAATATTTGATTAACAATTTACGTCTGCTGTATCATGTTCAATGAGTACATAATTGAAATTATTTATCCAAGCAAAAAATATCATTTGATTAGTAATTTGCATTTTTGTGTTAGTCTTCTATTGTTCTGCTGACATGGTAACAAACCACAAAGGTTGGTTGCCTACCTAAATATAAATAATTGACTTCTAATTGAACTTTTCTTTCACGATCTACGTTATACGACTGGTTCCTCATTGCTTCAAAAAGTAATGACACAGTATGTACTTGTAAAAACATTTTACGACATTTGCATATTCGATGACAGAGAATGTTTGTTTGCTCATAAAAGCAAATATTAATGGAAATATATTGACGAGTATATACAACAAAAACATAATGGCATTTAAATAATTTAACCAGTTAGTCATAAATTAATTAACGATATCATTTGTGATAAAATTGAGATATGTAGTTTATATATATGAATTACATTTATTCATGTAGAGTACAATACAGTTAAAAATTTATATCTGTAGCATATCAATTATAATGCATGAATTAGAATGCAAATAAAAAAATTTTCTCTATAATAATTAACGAATTATTTATTTCATTTTACATCCGCTTAGCAATGTTTTTCTTTTTTTGCCACAAAACCTTGATTTACATATGAATAAGCATAGCAAAAAGTTACCATGTTTCATAAAACACTTCAATAAAAACATGATCGTACAATAAGCAATGTTATTGCAGGCATGATCGATTAAAATTGAACATTTCAACATAAATTGTTTCATAACTTTGCTATTCTAAAAGTGAAATTTAACTATTTGTCGGAAAATTGCAAATACAATACTAAGGTTTCAACACATTTGTTATTTTGCATGTAGCTATTGACTATATTATATACGGTTATCAACAACTTTCCGCATTTGCACTTTCAACTCAATGCTAAACAATTAGATCATGTCAAAACACCGGTTTTTGAATTATTACTAATTAGTTCCATAGACGGTAAAATGCGGGAATTAGCCTAGTGGGAGGTCTATTGATAAAAAAAATTAGAGGAATATGAGCAGAAGTTGTATAGAATTAGTGATGTAATTCTTTTCTAGTGAAGCGAGAGTAGATTCCGCATTTGTGCACTAGTATCGGATGTTGTTTCATTGATTTAGTTGTTTGCTACTTGTTGGATGTGCCACTGCGAAATTTACTGCTTTGGCATTGATAACATAATAGTTGTAGTGGACACATTGAAAGCATCACATTCAAAATCATATTAAAAAACAGCCAGATATTAAAGTGTTTGTGACAACTGAATGTAACGATTGAAACAATAGTGTAAATAATCAAAAAGAAAAACGTTAATTTAAAAATGAAATTTTACAAATTTGTCAATTACATCATTTTTCTTAGCTTTACGCTCATTCTAAATGAAAATATTGGTAAGTTTGAAATAAAGTTGTTTTAGGAAATATCGACAAAGGATTCTTTAAATGTTAATTTAAACCATTTTTTATATTTTAATTTTTTAAATTTATTTATAATTTTTGAAAAAAATTTAGAAGATCAGATTTACCACAGAGAAACCTCAGATTTAAAGTCTGTACTAAATCTTTGCATTTTGCAGGGTAATTTATTTTATTAAGTTTGCGCGTTGGTATATAAATTAGAATGACCTATTAAATTTGATTCTTCAAGATGTAGACAACTAAATTTAAATGTATCATATGTATTAGATAAAAATCGAATTATAACAAGATAATGTCATTGTTGTTTGCTATTTTGTGCAAAATTAAGGCTTCATCAAAACTAAATTAGACATATATCATTTTAATCAACAACGCACTCTGTGCTGGTCATAGAACACTTCAATGGACCTTGAAAAAAGAATCAAAATTGGTATACACATATTACTGTTTTGAAGTATCCGTATGGAAAGTATGAGTTTCTATTCACAAATAAGACATAAAATATCTGGTATTACAGATTTTTTAGTACAGTTAATTTAATTAATTGTCAGAGTATAATTATTACTAATCCACAGCAAACGCAGAAGGAAATATCTTGCGTAGAACATCGCGTGCTTCTAATTTCTGTTCAAATAATATGGCCTGTGTGCCGATATCATCATGTCCGGTGCTACGCGATATCATGAAAAACGAATGCATAATCAATAACAGGTACGCACGACTCTTGATTTCATTTCATTCCTTAAATCATGCATTTGTATATCAACTTATGTACATGTGATAAAAGATGGTTCAATTGGATAGAATCACTGATCACAAATATTATTTAGAGTATCTTCATTGGGATGCGGCTATCAAGGTTCTGGATTAGTGTGCTGCCCGCAATTAAGTCAGAGATCTAGTATTATAGATCACAAAACCTCTGATGGTCATGTATGCGGACAAACGTCGGTACAAGGTGAAAACTACGAAGGAGTTGGCACATATCCTTGGGTTGTACGCGTTGGATTCAAGAGTATGCAGCAGATTAAATTTTAGTAATACCCTAGTAGGTGGTTATACTATTTTCCAGATACACAGAGCGGAGAAATTAAGTATCCATGTGCAGGGGCTATCATAAGTCGACGAATTGTCCTGACTGCTGCACATTGCGCTCTCGCAAAATCAATAAATTTCAAATTGTACGCATGAATAAACAGTTGCTTAATCAATTTTGCTAATTTTTTTTACCTAATTTATGATTAGGTATAATGTTCGAATTGGTGAATACGCAACCAATTCTGATATTGATTGTGGCGAAGAGTTCTGCGGCCTTCCAAATCAGGATATCCAAATCAGTCATGTGATTATCCATCCAAATTATGAAAAACAATCATTCAAAAATAATATCGCCTTGATTGTACTGCAATCAGGAATGAATTTTTCTGGTATATACATTTAAGTTTATGTAATACAACAGTAAATAATAATAATTTCATTTTTTGTTTAGTTACTTCGCAACCTATATGTCTACCGGAATCATGGTCTGCCACCAACAGTAATGGTTTATTAGTAGGTTGGGGCAAAACTGCCGGTCAAACTGGTAATCATTTGTTTGGCATTGCAATTTTATAACGAAGGTATGATTAAATATTTATGTTTTAGATATAAAATTTAATCAACAAGTTTTACACCTGCCTATTATAAATTTGCGTAAATGTGCGAATGTTTATGGGAATACAATACCTATCACTGATAATCATTTATGTGCTGGCGGAGAAAGAGGGAATGATGCTTGTTCTGGCTTTGGTGGTGCTCCACTGATTGTGAAACAGAGTGATACTTATTTTCAGGTATTATTACTATTTTAAACTAGATTGTTTTATAATTTTTATTTTAATTTTTAAATGTTAAATTTACCCAATGTCTACTTGTGGATATGATTTCGTACTTGTTGTTTAGTATTCTATTTTTTAAAACATTCTAATTTTTGTTTTAGGTCGGTATTTTATCATTTGGTTCTGATCAGTGTGGTGCAGCAGGTGTACCAAGTGTATACACAAATGTAAGAAAATATGTCAACTGGATAAAAGAAAATATTCCTGTAATTTACAACAATTAATCATTATTCTTATATTTTTGTTAAAGCATAGGAGACAAATGTAAAGATTTTTACTTTATAGCTCCTTTTCTAACAATTTATTCTTTTATATCATATCATGAAAGAAGAAGCAAATAAATATTGTAGTTACTACGAAATTTCATTTATACAAGTTTACAATTAATAATTGATTACTTATGTATTTAGGTATAACGTAATATTAAAAGATAAATAAAATTTATTATAATTACTTCTACAATGAAGAAATACTGAAGATATGGTGTCTCTTTGAACATTATTATTGAAATAAACATATTTGTGAATTGTGGGTAATATTGTGAAGAATATTATAGTACCTAAAGTTAAATCATTTAAGTTTGCAACATGGATTACGCTGTAATTAAATTTATTCAAGGTTACACATTGAGATTTTCTCACAATGGGTATTATTTGTTTTGTGCTGTTGTAAAGGAAGAAAATATATCACATTTTGAAATAGATATAACAAATATAAAGAAATGGTTTTATAATACTCTTATTTATATATATATATACAAGACCCATTCAAATTGCACTTAGATTGACCAAATTTGTTCAGTGGAATTAAGTACGATTGCACTAACAAACAACAAAGTTCAACGTGTAATGTTGGTAGACTAAAAGTAGATAGTTAAACTGTGTTCATTCAGAATTATTTTACAGCCATCGTGACGAGTTTAAGTATTTGCTTGAGAGTGACTGACAAGATGCTTATTAAATGGAAGTTTTAGATTTAGTGGGTCAAACACAAAAATATACAGTATAGCACACATTTCATCAAGCGATGTGTTATTTTTGAATTGGACCCAATGTTTATAGTCACTTTGATTATAATATACTTTTTAAATAACCATTTGTTTATTTGTTTGTTTTAGATCAACAAAAATAGAGAAAATAGATTCGATTTTCGATTATAGGCAAAATATCTTCCAATATATCAATCTAATTGTTGCTACTCTACGTAAGAGGAGGAATGAAAATGTTGGTTCTATTAATTTGAATATTGCTAAGAAACTTTACTTTTGAGAACAAAACAAGCAAATAACTAACACTTGGAAAATATTATCACAAGAAGAAATAAGTTGCTTGTATACTATTCTTAATATTACGCTTTAAAATTGATGACTAGTTGGTAATATTATTTATTGGTCTCTTTATCTATTGTGTCAATATCAGCTAAAACGCCTCATGATTATGGTACTGAGTAAAACTGCTAGTTTTGATTGACTACAAGTATTCTATCTATCGAAGGAAGTGGTTTCATCATACCGTTAATAGAAATTCTATCAATTCGTAGATATGTGAACCAGGAGTGTTGCGCGAATATATTAGGAGTTTGTCCGTTGTAATACTGAATTTGTGCTAATAACACATACAACTATCGCTAGAGAGTTAAACGTTAAAATTGCTTTCGTATTGTTTTGCACGAGCTCAAAGTGTAATTCTAGTCAATTTCTAGAAAATTGCTACGTACTTCTTCTACACTCTCCTTGATCGTGCTGTTATCATTCCCATCAAGATCATCAAAAATTATTGCCCTTCTTCGGTTTATAGATTGAGTACAATTAACGATTGTATTTGGATTGTTTGTTAACGCGCGTGCGCTCTTTAAAAACTATTCACGGAGTGTATACGGAAACACGACACAAAAAAAAATTTGGCACTTGCATCACTTAAAAAACATCCGAGTATCGACGTGTGGATGTTTCTCAACACACATACACGACGACGTACGTATCGGTACGTAGACGTCGCACCAGTTGATAAGTACAAAAACAACGAATTTCCAGCTCAAACGACCACTGGTCTAAGCTTGTAGGATTCAAAGTTCGAACCGTAAGGCGCTCAGGAGAGTAGCCACAATAGTGCATCGCATTGCATTAGTTGCTGAAGTGTTTTGACCCTACAGAGTGAAGTCTATGCTGGTTCAATGTTATGAACGAATGAAATATTCGCTACTATATACATCTCTATATACATTAGTTTTAAATAAGAATTGATGTGGGGTTGCATGAACGTTGCAATTACGTTTCAATTATTCCGCAATTTTGCTACCACCAGGTTAATTTATAGTCACGAATCAACAAGATATATATTTCTAAAAAAGGCGTATTTTGTTCAATTTGTTGAAAATTGAAAAGGGTTAAAGGTAGTCAAGTGCGCACGCGTCGCATGGCCGTTCCAAGACGGGCTACTCACCACCGCCGCTCATAAGCCCAGCTTTGGTCTCGGGCGGTACTTGTTTTCTAAAGCAATCCTCAAAGAATTGGCCCATTGAACGGTAGAGATGCTTTTTCACGCCTCCTAAACTATGACTTTCATCTGGATAAATCTGTAATAAATTATAAATGATTTTGAGATTGTGGTGCAGAATTTATTGCATACTTACTTGCTGCCTGAAAAGCACTCCCGCTTCTGAGAGTGCTTTAACAAGCGCCATCGACTGTTGAAGATGAACGTTATCATCTGCCGTACCATGTATCAAGTAGAACATTTTATCCTTCAATAAGTGCGCTTTTTTGCACACGTCTGCTTCGTCATATCCCTTATAGTTGTCTGTGACATTAGGCAAGCCCATATATCGTTCAGTATAAGCAGAATCTATATAAAACATTAAACTGAATTCACCAATGCAGTAAATGGATAAAATTACCATAAAGTTTCCAGTTCGTTACGGGAGCAACAGATACTGCGCAGTGGAAAACATTTTTGGGACTTGCCAAGGCCAACGCTGACACAAATCCGCCATAACTCCAACCCCAAACGGCCACTCTTCTATTGTCGACGTAATGTAGGTTATCTCGCAAGTATCTAAAACGTATTGCAGAAGTTTTGTTGGTGAATAGTTTGGGAAAGTTGTAACATACTCAGTCACTTCGAGCTGATCGGATACTTCCACGGTCCCTAGTTTATAGTACACTTGATGCAACAGTTTATGACCTTGGCCCCCTGACCCGCGCCCATCGATCTGTGCGACGATGAAATCTTTATTTCCGGTGAGATATGTGTTCCAATCAATACGCCAGCGCTCCGTCACTAATTGACTTCCAGGACCACCATACACTTGTACCACTAGTGGATACCGCGTGATTTCGTCTTCTCTCAAGCCAGGCGGAAGAATAAGACGAACGTGAGCGTCATGCTCATCAGATATTTGTACCAAAAACGTTTTAATCTGAGGCATCGCCATTTTACTTACACGCTCTCGCAATGCAGTATTGTTCTGCAGCATCAAAACCATCTTAGGTTTTGGAAGAGTTGCTTTATATAAAGCACTAGTTGGTATTCTCGGCCCCAAACATTCCAACACATAATAAATAGGCATTGTTGGACTGAAAATAGCATTGTGATACAAACAAGGTGGTTCAACGTTTTCTTGCGTTTGAAATTTCTTCTTTCTCCGGCGCGGTGCAGGTGTTGTGGTTGGTTCGTCCTCAGACCAATCATCATCCCATAGTTTATTCTTGGGCACGACTGGAAGATCCTCAACGTAAAATGGTGGTAATGTAGGTATCGGTTCAGGAACACATGTGAGGCAGACTGGAGGTTGTAACGAAGCACCTGATCTTGGCGGTACGGAAGCTACGCGATAAAGATGTTGCTGTCCAGGTTTACCTTCAGGAATGCCTAGAAAGTAACTATACAACGACGTCGACAACGTTAGAGTAGCTGGATTTATTTACAAAATAAAAAAGCAAAATATCTGTACTCACATCACGTCGTTAGAATGATCCCAGGCGAGTATTCGCGTCACTTCGTATCGACCGTGAGTCAGCGAGAGGGTGCGTCGCTTAGAGATATTTACTTCAATCGCATGCCGGAAGTATCCTGCTGGGCCATCTTTAACCGGCGCAACGGTAATGTACTTACCGCTGTCTGGGCTAAATAGTGGACTATCGCCCATATCTACCCACCCTTCACCATCCCCAGAAACGCGTTGTGTCTGTGAAGACAATAGATTTACAACATTTTTTTGAAAGATCTGTTAATTTTTTCAATGTTTTTACAAACCTCTATACAGTGCCATACTGGAGTTTTGCAAATCGAAACAATAGATAAGTTCTGAGCACGGTTCAGCCACACTACGGAAATTTCAGTTGAGCTTATCCAAGACACGGCTGTAAAATAATATTCTCTGAAAAAAAAAAAAAAAAAAACAAATTGTTACTTCCCATTTAAGATTCTTGTTATTTGCTGATCTATTTGCTGTCTTTTTCGTTTTCAAGAGTATGCTTAAAACTTGTAACTTACTGATTCTGCAGTTGCATTGGCGGCTTAACTTCTCGCATACGGATATTGCTGGCGTCGGCAAGATCCGCAAGCGTCAATGTAACCTGTGGATTGCGCGTTCCAGGTTTGGGATATCGCAGCGATCTAATATCCGGGTAGAGTCGTCCATCCCCACCGGATCCATACCAAGGAAAGCGCAATTCTTCGACTAAGCTATCGTTAAAGGAGGCAAAGACTAGCATGTGCCCATCAGCCGACATCCAGATCGCACTGTTGCTACCAAGTATCTCTTCTGTACACGCAATGATAATAGACATAAATTCGGTGAGATATGCCCTAGACGATTATCGTAATTACCTTCGTAAAGCCAATCCGGAACACCATTGCTAACTACACCGGGGACAGCATTATGGGTGACGCGATATCCTGTGTGGGACAACGGTGCTGGTCGATAATAAATGTCATAGTTCTGAACAATAACCAACCCATGCCCACGCGGCGCCCATTCAACCAGCATGAGGAACGGATGATCTTCAGCATTAGGCATTGGTCGGACTGGATATTCACTCCTACCACATCAACATATGAGATATCCGCAACATAAACCACAATTGTATTATAAAACAATTCAATTCATTACAATGGTCTCCGATTGATACAGAATTATTGCAAACTACCTTGTTGCGATGTCGAAAACAAGATACTGAGCAAGATACGAATATCTAAATAGTTTTTTGACGTTTTGAGCTAGCAGGAGATATCGTTGATCAGGCGAGAGCGTAAATCGGGCAGGATTGAGTCGTTGCTATGAGGACAAAGCTTATTAATATAACGCATCCAGTTATTTAACATTAAATAAACTTACATAGGTTTGATTGGACATTAGTGATCTCACTTTCAATGTTGTCACATTCATAATACTAATTCCTCCAAACTCATCTTTATAAATCAGCTCATCGCCTGCATGTCAGAGAGTAGAAAAGAATTTGAACAGATACAGAAATTATTATTGCATTAAGAACTAACTTGAAATCCAGCTGCCATTAAAACGAAGAGGTTGGAAATCGTGGCCGAGGATATCTTGCATTTTGAAGCGATTACCTTTAATGCGTGGACCTTCATCAGGCGGTGTTAACAGTACTACAGAAGTGACGATTAATGCGAGCACCATCACAATCACCATTAGCGCAATTAGAATACCACGCCAATTACGCTGATTTGTGTTGCTTGATACCAACTCCTAAAAATAGAAATACAATAATTAGTATTCACCAAACACTTTTGCCGTTGTTGGCATACCAGACAATGTTTGTAACAGTGCTACTACTGACCGTAGTGTACTATCGATTAATTTTTTTCTGTAGAACAAATAAAAGGCATTTATTTTGAGCATTTCTTTGGATTATTTGTTTTTGAGGGAGTCTATTCAAGTAATTGAAAAAATAATTAATTCTATTTGAAATTAGCAATTACAACTAAAAGTGTTTTTTTTGTATTCTCTCAGCAATTGCATTGATTCCTAAATTAAGAAATCAATTGTTAAATTTGAAGGGTTGACAGTTTGTCTGAAATGAAACCGGAGAATTTGCAATCTGACGATTTCAATGCTTACGCAGCAAATTGATTCTCGTAAATAAAACCCATTTCAATTAAAATTTAATCTATTGTGATTGGATGCCATTCATTTGATTTACTGCTTTAATTGTTTTCTTTTGTAACTTAATTAAAGTACGTTTTAAAGTAAGGTGAACGAAATCAAGTAAACCTTTTGATGAATAATTTTTCAAATCTACCACAATGTACGTATATAAATAAAAACAATCATTTTCTAATAATTAATTTTTGGTTAAATAAATACATAATGTTTGATCTATAGAAAAAATAAAAAGAAACGTAACATATGTATTGTATTGGATAAACGTTATTTAAAACTTTGTATTTTATTGTTTTTTTTTTTTTATATACCAGTTAAACAATATTTTGGGTTTGTTAATAACAAATAAATACCAAGTTTGAAATACTCTTTTTTATTGCTACCAATAGAAAAAAATGACTTAAAGTAACCCTCTTGATATCAAGTCGTCAACCGACTAAAAATGGGCTCATTATTCTTTAGGTTATTATATACTATTAATTCAACAGTTTTGCATCCCCAGGACTCGTTTAAATCATGCTAAACTTGTAACATAAATCTTCTAAAGTAACCAAGAGACAATTAGAGTTTAGCACGTTTTAGATTGCATTCAACTAAAACTAGGAACATGATTTATATTAATTCATATGTTGAAAAATGTATGTGGAACATTCTTGTGTCCGTCACATGCCATCAGAAACTCAATATCTAGCAATACCGAAGTCGAGGTCGGTGATAAAAATAACTTCCATTAAGCCATGACTGCTCTTCAGACTATTGGTGCCAGTAGCAGGCAGGCATGTTGATTCATTCTCTATTTTTCGTTTTATATTACGAAGCGATAGATTGCAATCACAACCACTAAATTACATGGCAAGCATCTAATGCGTAGATTACGCTTGATAAATTTAACGTGCTATTACGGAGGCTATATTTAAATACGCACAATCGTAATAAAAATTTATAAACCTATTATTGGACAGTGATTGATTTGCTAGTGAATGAAATCGCTGATATAATCACTGATATAATAATGAGCTGAAAGCTAAAAACAACAAATAATCAAGTTTAAACAAATTAATACTGAAGGCTACTTTAGTAAAGACTACAAATTTACAAATTTAAAACCAATTAATTATGTAAATTAAAAAAAGAAAATTTTTGTTTCTAGGCATTATACAATGTACAAACTAAATAGTACGTACATTCTTCAATGAAGAATCATGAAGAATATATGCTTAACCTTTGTGTATAGAATTTAGTGAATTAGTTATTTTTAACACAGGTAATTTTTATTAATTCATCTTTCAGAGTAGAAATCTTTTCTGTTTTCAGTTTTGTTAGAATAAATTCTTGAATAATTCATATTGCGTCGTAAGGTAGTGATAGTAATAAAACTTGAGAAAGTAGTGAAAATCATTTTCTAACTTTATAGCTTTAACTTCAATTTTATTGACATAACGTAAAGAGAATATTTAATTTTTGCATTTGAAAATTACAAAAATCTATGTTTGGTTGGTTTATGGTATTCTTGTAAATACGATTGTTTAATCTGTTTAACAATTAATTCATTTGTGACATGATAATTATTAAGAATATACATTTCACGTTATCGTTGAAATATACTTTATATTCATTGTCAATTATCTTATTTATAATTCACGTTGGCATGCTCGTTTATAACAATTTATACTGTTATTATAAAAAACAATAAAAAGTCCTGATGTTTTCCTGTCCTATTTGTCTGCATATTATCCTTGTCGTGTCGTTTAGTTATCTGTATGCACGCATGCAAATTAAATCGAACCCAAGGCAAATGTATGAGAGCACCGCTATGCAGTCTATACTTTAGTCACCCACTTTCGTCGTGAATCGATAATAATTGGGAAGAGAGAAAGTTGCTTCTGTTTATCTCGCTACTGCTCCTGAAAAGAGCGCACGAAGAGAGTTTCTCTTCTAAGTAGGGATACATTCACATACACTACATTTACAACAGAAGCTGTTGACGCTCCTGCTAACGCCATCACCAAAATTTTCTCAACATAAAACAGCAGTTCCTGATGTCGTCCAATTTCATCTAGTTGATGTTCACGACGACGGCAATCTAATATAGTTTTTTTCTAATCGACAAGTACCTCAAAGAAATATACGAGATATCGTTTATCTATATTGCAGGTTGTCTGCTTAACGTCAACTTGTAGCAGTGAGTAAACTATTGCGGAAGTACTTAAATCGGACTGCTAAAATAAACTAAAATATGTAATAATATCAATTATAGAAGATAAGGCAAGAAGCCATCAATCTCTATCTGTTTGAAATGTGTTGAATTCAACAGCATTTAATCGGACATGTTTTTCACTAG
>JAODIE010000011.1:2915049-2955856 GCA_027575565.1 Diploeciton nevermanni
GGCAAGAAGCCATCAATCTCTATCTGTTTGAAATGTGTTGAATTCAACAGCATTTAATCGGACATGTTTTTCACTAGTGCAGTCTTGTTTCTTAAATTATGGCATTGTTTTTGTCAATTTTTTTTCAACGTCTCATCTTTTTTAATAGAAACAAGACTTAAAAACAAATCATTTTGCGTATTAGTTTATTTATAGAATATAGTATTTTTGGGTGATAGTCAATTAATGATTCTCAATTTATTTTCGTGAGAAATATATATATAATGTTTGTTACACTAACTGAAAGGCCGTTAGTCGGTGGCCATATGTACTAATTTGTATATGCCAAAATATATTATTATCGGTTATATATGTTGCGAAAAAGCAAAACATTTTTTAGAAAATTTTATTTTCGTGTTTGTACTACAAAACAAAAACTTAAGAAAAGGTTTTTAGCAGATCCATTACAATATGAAATATATCAAAACAAAATAAATATTATTTAGAAACAAAAAATCGTATATTTGGTGGACATTACTATAAGCGAAAGTAACTTTATATTTTTGTGGTCTCCCCAGATTATTAGAATCATTCCACCTAAAAATTGCAGAGTTGATTTTTTATAACCATAATATTACATAGTCCACATCCGGTTTATATATTGTTGCAACAATTACTTGAATATAATTTGTACTTGTAGCCGGTTTACCCAGTTAATGTTGAATATTATATATACAAGTATATATTTGTATAAAGAAAAAAAATTATATATATATATATAATTAATATTAAAATTCCTGTTTTTACGATATTAGCTAAATTAAAAATATGTATGAAAAGTTTCTAATCTTGTATGAAGTTTTTATATATAAAATAAATAAAAGTATGATACTATTTGTGTAACTTTGCGGAAACTAATATATTTTATTCAAATTTATTTATATAAGTAAAACATATTTACAAAAATAGAAGTTGATTTTGTTTTGTAATATCTCAGTTTCAATATTTCTATAAAAGCCAAACATCGAAACAATGAATTTATCTAATCTCATAGTTTTTGCACTGTAGAATCAAACAGGTATCAAGTAGTTTGCCGTTTTCTGAACACTCAGCCCGATAAGAACATCAATAAAAACAAATGCCAACGAGTTCTACTGACATTTAACATACAATCGGGTAAAGTAAAATCTGAAGTAAACTGTTATAACTGACATATGTAGATTTCACAGGCTAATCCTAATGTATTTTTATACATAACTCACCTCATCGTCAAAATTATCATGATCAGCCATTTGTGCAAGAGTTTGACGCTACTGCCGTTGTTATCCGAAACAATCGTGTAATTGTTTATGAGGCGTTTAATTAAGGGTTGTTTTCCTTCGCCGAACTGATTCACCAGGGAAACTTTAGCCTGATAGCGTGATGTTCATTTGTAGTTTGTTTATACGTCTTCATATTTTCCTATAACAATAAGACAACAATAGGGAAACATAAAAATGTAAAGATAGAGTGATATTTGGAGTTTAACAATAAAATTGGTATATCAGAGCGAATGCATTAGTGTTGTGTGCTTGATGCAAATGTAAATTTAATTCGTGTGTGGCGTGAGAAGCAGGCGGAAACATAGCGTTTCTTTTGATTTCATTTGGATCAATAAGATGTTTTATTTGATGAAGCGAAACAATAAAAGCTAGTTATTTATGGCTTTTTTTTACGTGACTGAGCTTTTGTAACTTTAAACAATGACTGCGTCAAGAAGAATCTAGCAAGATATTATTAGAACTATATCAGAATAGCTTAGACAAATTAAGGAGAATAAATGAAAGTAAATATTCATAATTGATTAAAAATATTTTGTGTATTAATGTCTATATTAATTTATAACATGTGTTATATTTTAGTTATCACTCTGCAACAAATCGATTATAAATCTTGTAAATCTTCTAAATACTTGTATGATACAAATAACATTTTTTATATCTACAATTCTTTATTGTAGTTGTATATGAATACTTCTATAATAAACATGTTTCATTTATATATACTAATTTTCTTACCTCAACACAAGCAGCGCGGCCATATAGAATTTTCCACAGAAAGTTTAAGAGAACAAGAACTATTTATCCTTCGATTTTATAAAACACAGAATTTGACGGCGGCGGTGTAGGCGGCTGACGGAGGCGCACACGGCTGCGTCTGCTGTGCGCGGTCTCGCAAGCAGGACTGGTGGCTGGCAGCCCGGGATATTGAACGCAAGCGCCCTACCGCAATGTTTATAGCCGCATGTATTTGCCATTTGAAATTCGAAGCACAATCAAATCACCGTTCTTTCTAACACGCGCACGAAAATACCGCATAATAAAGCTGTTTCTTAAATGACATTCTAACGTTTAGCTAATAATCACATAATAAGAAACTAAAGTATTGTAGTAAAATATGCCAAGTTGCTCAATTTCCATTAACTCTCTTCAAAAGTTGTTTTGTATTTAATTTTCCGCGTTCTACATAATATGTATAGAAAGCAGAAACTAATATGTTAAGTGATAATAGGTTTTAGGTTAAGATGGCAATATTGGGAAGTCGGATTGATGTGACCGGGGTGCGCACGAATAAAAGATGATTAATGGTGAATGCGCCAGGCAACAAAAACATTAATTGGTTTAGATAAAAAGATGAAAAATATTACAAAAATTTTTAAACTAAGGTGATTAAAAAATTATGTATTTTTATAGACAAGTAAACAAAATGCTTATAAATTTTACGTACATATTGCAATATTCATTATGTTGAAAAACACTTACTTAAAATTAATTTGTAAAACGTTTTCGGCATGTTGCCTTCTTCAGTACTCAATAGTGGATATTTAGTATTTATTTTCTTAATTATTTAATTATTATAAATTATGTTCATTATTCTATTGACTTCAAAATTATGTAGTCAATGCAATATTTCATTAATGGAAAATTCTAATTAACTATAACACATTCGCTTCTACTTCTTCAGTATACCGAAGAAAGCAACATGCCGAAAACGTTTTACCTAAAAACAAAAAGTAAGTGTTATAGTGCAGTTTTTCAACATAATGAATCTTAAATACTTCATAACCACACTCAACAATACTCTATTGCAATATTATCTAGAGGTTGATACAACTTCTAAGATAGTAAGATATCGTGCGCAAAAGAAAATATAAATAGTTAAAAAACGTAAATATTTAAATAAAAAAAAACATTTATTAAATAAGATTAAGGCATGAAAAAATTTTTTTAATCAAATTCAGGATTTCAATTCTTATTGAATAATAAAATTGGTACTTTTAAGAAAAATATATTTTAAAAACAATATAAATTCATAATTAGAAATTCGCAAAATAAAACTCTATACGTTTCTGAGGCCCAGTTGAATACAAAACACTCACACTTACAAACTAAAAAGCAGTGCCAACCGATTGCTAAATCAGTTGGCTAATATTAAATTTTAAAAGTACTGCAAAGAGAACAGTTGGTTCTAGAAGTTAAAAATTAAGAATATTCAAATTAACTTAGGATTAACTTGCGCGGGAGGCGCGGTTGGATTATCTAAAAACCTCGGCCTCAATCAAGAGGACTTTTTTATTGTGATTGACTGAACTCTGGAACTATATGAATAAGAACTCTAGTTTAGACTGACTTTTATAATTTGTCGAGCCTGGACGTTACTTATGCACGACACACTGTACCAATTCGAAGAAAACAAAGTCAGAACAGTAACGTCTAGGTTCTCTAGATTAATTCAAGAACCAAAACTAATGCCGGTCACATCCGACTCCCTAGACCGATTGTGGTAACCAACTACGATCGGTAACAGATTAAATACAAAGATAATAAGTACAACGTCATATTTTATTGTGCATACAATAATACAAGTATATACATATACACTTTATATTAAACATACGATTTATTTATTTTTGCATGTGTTTTCTTTCTTCTTTGTTTAAATACTAATTCTGGAAACTCGATTATTTTCCCTCTTATGTGGACAGAATTCAACAACAAATAGTTTTCATCATTCATAGTTTTTTTTAAATGTTTATATCAGAAAAACACAATCAAACAAAATAGTACACTCGCTTAGAATAGTAACATAACTAATAAGTAAGTTCGATATGAAATTTACAAATCATTTATGCACCCGTCAAATTTTCTTGCCTCCAATCGAAATTGAAACGGAACCAACTCAATGGTCGTACAATATACCCAAAATCAACACATAACGATAACAATCAGATGACACGATAAACAAGATGGTTCTCTCGTTTGTCACAAGCGTGTCTTTTGCGGTAATACGAAAAAGGATTGTCTTGATGCGTGCTCGTGTCTGGAGCATTTTGAAGGTTATGTTTTTTGTTTCATGTTCCATTTCTTTAAGATCTTTCGACTCAACTCTCAGCCAACATCACCATCGTTATCATCATGTTTAAAAATATTTCTAACTTAACATCACATCAATGTTATTTTAATTTATACGAATTATGCCTATATCATGAATATATGAGCGCTAATGCGAAAACCAACATATGCAAACATTAAAGCTCAAGAAAATTTGCGCAAGTGTTGAACACACATTTTTATTTGATTATTATACTCTTAGACAGTTAAATCTAGTAAACAAAAGGCGAATGGCGGAAATCATGTTACCGTGTTTCATTTGCTCTCATGCAAAAGGGTACTGAAGATGTGGAAATACTCGTATCAACAAATAACAACAAGTAATGCGTAAACATCGCTTCGTTTATAATAAATTTTTAATTACTATTTATTCATAATTAGCTAAGTAAGGAATAAAAAACTTGAGCTAGAATTCTATAGATACGTATTGACATTTTGTCTTTTCGTTCACACTTAAATGTACTTTGTTTATAAATAACTCGACACGACAATGCCCTTGCATCCATCTTAATTTACAACCATGAGATGTTTGTGTGTATGAAAACTGTAATCAATATCTTCAATCCAAACCAAATGCTCAATTAGTATGAGCAAGGTCTTCATTAGTCTTCTCAGGTACGAGCAGAAACTAATTAGTCCAAGTTGGATAATAAAGAAAATTGCACAGATCACGCTTGCAGAAAAGTACTTCTATTTTATGCATATTTAACCACCACACTAATAACTCTTTGGTGACTGTGGACAAGGACTGAGTGAAATTAATAGAACTCTTGAATATCGGTACGTATAGTAGGTGCTATGATATTGTGTATATTTTTCGTTGTTCTAGAAACCATGCGTATGGCAACTACTCGTTCGTTCGATGTCCACATCGCTTGTACTGTCGTCATTCCTTGCTAGTTGCGCGTCATCCGCGTTAGAACAATTAAACGTTAATTGATTAATGCGGTGATTGAATATGCTTATAAAATAAACGAGAACAATCAAATGTAGAAAAATTGATTCGAGTCAGAGAGTAGCGTAAGCGTATATACAAACGTTATCTTTTGTATAAAATGTCTTTTGCTTTTTAAAAGATGCATGTACGTGTGAAAGTGCAGTATGTAATATAATAAGCGCGTTGTTTTTGTCTTTGTAGTTCTTGTTTTCCACTTTTTTTTTTGGCACACATTGAGTATAGGGGTTATTTGTTCGTCGGTACTTTGCACTACATGAGTGTTTGATTTAATCTTTCCTTCTCTGTATATATACATTGCCCGATAGTGTTTAGTGTCATATCTTAATTAATGATTCACATCGTTAGGCTCACAGTTATCACAATAAAATCAAATTTTATAAGGTAGAGCATAAATAGTCTATCAATGTTATAAAATAAAAAAAAAACTATTTAGCATAAACTGTTGGCAATAATATCACACACAAACCAAGTCCTAAATGGAGCATAATGTATAAATACATCAAATTTAATATTATGAACTAAGCAATTATGCAACTATATCATTAACTAGAAAAATTATTTGCATAAAAATGAGCGATTTTGAAATTTGTGACATCTCAAGAGAGCATGACTAGGCCGAACCATATTCGTTACATGCATTGGACGTTCCAGTATATCGCTCACACGTTTACCTACTTTAAAAAGTTTGATTAGTTTGAGCCATTTATTAGCAACTGAGCTTTATCATCATTCATGGAAGAGTAGTGTGCGCCTGTTGAGTAATTCATAGTCAGTAATGAGCACCAGCAAAGTAATATTTAGAGTCGTTAACGACTTAATCATAAACCAATAAATATACTTATTAAAAGATAGGAACACAACCTATTTGAATAATTTTACTTTAGTTTTGGGTTTTCGTCTGCCCCTGGATTATGTTCAATTGTTCTACGTCTTCTGAGGCGTTGACGAAAAGTCAAGACAATTAGCAGCACAGCTCGGTAACAGTTACGCATTTATTTTACATGATCTATATAGTATACGTAATATATATCTATCTATAAAATGTTGATTGCCAGCGTCCATTTATCTGGTGGACACGGCGAGGAACCGGAAAACATACAACACCTGTGGTTAGAAAACATCGAACAATAAATGGTACACCATGAAGTCGCCTCGCGCATAAAATCATTCATGACGCACGTCAAACACTGATATATGCGACTATTTTTCTCAGCATTTTTATGAGGATACAGCAATCTCTTACGCCTTTAGTCCGTTCGCTAATCGAAAATACGTTTACGAGTACGTTTAATAGGATTGCTAATACATCCGCGCTAAGTGAGCATTTTGGAACGATTGTCTGCTTGAAATTTGTTCGAAATTGTGCTTTGCATGTCTTCTTATGCTTTCATCTTCCACTCTTCCACCATATTGATGCTTTCTTGACTTTTTGTCAACGAGAAATTCACATCATGAAATCCCATTATCCACAGATTCTAACCACAATATCCCCGTAATTATTTAAATCTTACCGAATTTCTCATTGTCTATCGATCATGATTCTTATCTACGTTTAATTTATAGATATTTAGATAATAATTTCGTCTAATTATACATACATATACATATACTATTAACATATACAAATATTATTCTCTCGAATCTGCATCTGCTTCGAAATTTCATGAGTAGATTCGTATAATAATTAATAATAAATTTATGTATATTTATAATAAATATTTATATTTATATATAGATAGATTTATAGTAATAGACTTTTTAAAAAGATCACAACACAGAGTTAAACAGTGCCGACCTGGCATCGAGTTACCTATTCAATTGTTTTCCCATTAAAACTTTGCTTATTCGATTTTTTTGCTTTCTTTTCTCCTCTTTCTGTAAATACAAACTAGCGTATGGTTTGTAATCCAATTCAGCTAACACGTGTCGCGTAAGTTAGAGTGTAATATTTTTGTATTGAAATATTGACGAATCGGTACATATATATTTTACACCTGTCACTTTATTGTGGAGTAACACATAGTAATGATTTCCTTTTGTCGATGAATTACCTCATTAATTTCAACTGATTTATTTACAAAGTGTACCTCGCGAGATGGTTGATTCTCTTGCGTTTAATTTAAATTGAGCATATGTGAAAATTCATTTTCTTCGTACAACACATCCGGATGAAATACGCGTCTCCTTTCTAGTTTTACTAAATTACGAATTATCATTTATAATTTATGCTAACAATTTTATTATATGGCGCTTGTTCTCTTTCTTTTCATTTACTTCTTCTTTAATAGTGTATTATTTTTGTCTTAATTTGATTTTTCTTCTAGTGAATTATGTTTCAATATTGCTCATCGTTTTTGTTCTCTGCTCAACTGCCTAGTCCCAAAGTAAAAAATATTGTAAATTAAGAGCGATTTGAGCAAAATCTAGAGAAAATGATTATTTCAAGTATCATTAGCGTTTAAAAAAATCTTCGCTTTCGAGCCTCCTGCTTTCAATGGTTTCACATTTTGCTATGTTTGTTTCTATTTATTGTATTAGCGCACCTATTGCATCACGGAATTTGAATTCAATTGTTTGAGAGTGTTTGCAAACTCAATCTTGACCAACTCGATTTTCTCTTGAATAATGTGATGCATTAGTGTCTCACTCGACAATCGAAAGGCACTGACGTTACGCATCGGTAACGCAACACAACCCATATTGTTTTTAATAATTATTCTTTTCTTTGTAATATATCTTATGTTTTAGTTCATTACTCGCAAATACGCGCTCTTGCATCTTTTTCTCTTTAATTTACATTTAATTATGCAAATATAAATATATCTGTTTTCTTGTTTATTCCTTTAAAAGTGAGATTATAGTAAGTAAGTTAATGTGAAAAGAAAGAATATGGAACAATTCGTTTGATTTCCAAGTGAATATTTTAGTTTTTACCATCTTAGTCAAAAAAATTTCTCAATATATATATATGCATATATACTTACATCATACCATTTTGTACACACATTATTTATACGACTAGACTTTTCGTTTTTTTTTTTTAAACGAATAAGAGATTTTCTAACATTGCACATTTTATGGCGATTTCTTCAAATCCCTTTGTGTGATGGTGATTTGAGTCAGTTTAGTTTGAACTTCTCGATTCGAGAGCCGAAACTTGATAATATATAAAAATTAACCTTTATAAATGCACAGTTCATTTATACTTCACAACATGCGTATGGCATGCATGGAAATGTTTGATTTTCAAATCATTTTCTCGAGAATCATTAATTTCCGAGCTTATTCCCCATTGATTGCCAGTTAGCCAGGTAGCTTACCATATAATTTACCAGGTTTGTACGAGTATTAGCTCGAAAGCCTGTATGTTAACTAAGTACTGGATGAAGTTGGCACGGAGTCGAAAGTTGATTGTGGCGCATTTGATGCGCCCGAGGCAGCAGTGGTCAGCAGCGTGAGGATGTGTTCTTTGTCTTTTAGCCTTGGACGTGATGGTTCCGCGTCCGGCGGTCGATGGGATTTCATGTGAGCACTGCGACTTTTAATTTTTGTGAAAACTCTGAAAAGCAAATGTGTACATTCAATAACACGCTGGTTTGACATTCACATGATGGAAATAAGATTGCTTAGGAAGTTGTAAAATAGTTGCCCTAAACTTCAAGGCACATAGTATCTTGGTTTAAGAGTTGTGCAAGTTTTGCAAGTTCATTTTACAAAGATTTAGACAGAATTGAAAGCAGAGTTCAAGGACAGAAACAACGATAATGGGCACAGATTTTATACTGTGTTTTAGCCTTGTAAACACTAGTCAGGCCCATTAATTGGTTTATGTTCCAGTTTGTCATGCTAATTTGAAGAATGTGGGCCTAAGACATTGATCGAACACAAAAAGTAGCAGTCAATCCAAGGAAAAGAAATTAAGTATAAGATACCTCCGGTCCGTTCTTTGGATGGTTTGTAAATGGAACATTTGCAATTGTAGCAACGTAATGATAGGTTAGCACGTAAGCAGCATGTAACTTGCGCTAAACACCGATATTGCTCAAATTTACCTTATCTATGGTTTCTATTGGCTGAATGGAGTACACTTACTTCCCACAAATCTTACACGGATAGTCTTCAGTGGAATCGAGCGTATGACACGCCATTGATCGCTTGCCTAGCAATTGTTGAAGGCCTGGTGGGCCATTTCCACTACTTGCTGAGCTTGTTGACAATGCCATAGCTTCCAACGAGGGTGTTGGAGAACAGCGAGCCGTTGTCCCGCCATGTATACGAATGTGGCCGTTCAAGGCGGCACGGGAATTAAAACTCTGTAAACAGGCACACGCTATAATAATAATAATAATCATCATCATAATACGATCGTTGATAGCATTTGCGTTTGATTAAGTTGGTATCCACAACTTACAGCTGAACAATTAGGAAACTCGCATGTGTAATTCCTATGCTCATGTAGAGGCATTGGGGAAGCAACATCTGCGATCTGCAAACAAATTGAGATGGTAGTTGTTAATCAAATGGATTGCCTAAAATCTATAAGCGCGGCATACCCCGAGTAACTTTACATCCGGATATGGCTTCTCTTCGTTGCCTTCAAATGTCTTTACCAGAGCTGAACAATGCAATTCCTTGTACTTTCTATACTCATCAGTGCAGACCTTCTTCCACATATAATAGAACTGCACACATTGTTTCAACGACTTTGTACCAACCTACAAATCGAAATTGATTAAACTCGATGTTTTGTGGAATATGTTTAAATTTGATATAAAATATGAAATATAACCTCTTGAGCGATAAAGTAAAAGTCTTTATCATGTTTGAGCAACGCTTGATAGAACAATTCTGTCTCCTCAGCAGTCCACCTGTCAGTTTCCGAGTACTGATAAGAATGCAACGGATGCCCACTGGGAAGACTCGCAGTTGGCTGCATTAATTTTAACATTGCCTCCTACGTATGGAAATTTAAGTATAAATCATGTTATATGGCTACTTCGAATTTACTTCACAAGTCACTTACATGAATTTTACCGCCACACATTTTAAGCAAATGCATGGCGTACTCCTGATTTCTACCGCCTCCGGGAATGGCCGCGCAGCACGCAAAGTCTAAGTACATGGCGACTGCAAAAGCGAGCACAAGATGTTATCTTACGTCTCGCACGTGCCCGTTGTAATACGTACCTTCGCTATCACTACACTGCAATATGCCAGGATCCCAAAGTAGGTCCTCGGGCGATCGGTCCCGCATGATTCGCTGGTAGGACGGCATTATCTCAGGGATGCTGCATTGAAAGTTAGGCCCTATGTTGATGTGAGGCGTCGAATCTGATTCAGGTACGGATTCGTTGCACCAAGGGTTTGCCAACTCGTCTTGATCTACAAATTCGCATAGTATTATACTGTATACTATTCACACAAAATGTTCTTACCCATGGTCTTTTGTTTTAAATACATGAACAAACCAGAACCTGGCCTGTTGGGATTCAAAATGGGCGGAGGAGTATAAGAGGTGGTTCCTTGAGGTTTACTCCTTGTAGCCCTAAGGCGCGACTGATAACGTACAGGCAGTTGGAGTGGGTCGGTTCGCGGCCGTTTACGGGACATCCGCATAGGGTTTGATGTCGCGCTCGGACTAAGAAAAACGTCGTGCGAGACATCATCCATTCTGATATCTTTAGGCTTCATCGTTTTTACTCTAGATACCTTGTGCACTAGCATAGGTTTAATTCCCATTGGTTTAGTTTCGTTTACGTCTTTTTGTTTGTGTGTTAATGTTGGGTTTGGTGCGGTACTTAAAAGTGATCCGCCAGTAAGCAAGATATTTTTGCCTTGAAGATTTCCACCTCCAGTTTGAATAAATTTAATCTCTCCATTGCTTTCCACGAGGATCCCGGTAAGATTGCTATTGTTCAAGTCAAGAAGTCCATTGCTACTGATTACTTTAAGTGGGAGCCCATTCAATTCAAACTTTTTACGTGGAATGAAATCTTTCGGACTACTTGAAAGCAATGGATCATCCGAGTTTGGCAACATCTGAGACTGCAGAGTGAAATGAGTTGACATTGGGAAGCTTATAGTATTTTGGGCGAAAGTAGTGTGTGTTGAGGAGGAAGATGAACAGGTTGTAGAACTGGGAGCGGGAGATGTAATCGGTGTTAAACCAACGGATAAAGGTGAATGAGATGTTGGAGGAGGAGGCGAATTAGTTAAAGACGGATAGAGTTCATCGGCAGAAATATTTTCTCCTGGTAGAACTTCTTCTAATGCTTCTTCCACCGCAGCTGCACTAGATAGATCGGAAGTAAAGAAGGCGGCTGTTAACGGTGATGATGGTTGCTGGTGATCATCTAGGTCATGGGATACCACCTGACTGAATTCATTTTGCTTTGGTGAAACTAGCGACAACATTGAATTCTGACCAAAGCAAGGCGAGAGGCCTTCATGGCTTGCTGGAGGAGTTGGATAAGCAAAACCCGGCGAATCGTGTCTAATCAGCGGCGATTGCAATGGCGAGCGGGTTGCTAGAGTCACGTGCGGTGACTGAGAGGAATATTGAACGGGGGATTGAGTGTGATAACCAGGCGACGGCAGATCGAGGTTTCCGCTAGAGTGGTACGTGCTAAACTCGGCCAAGCTTTCAGGCAACGGCGAGTCTAATACCGCCTGTAACTCTTGATTTACTGAATGACTGGATTGATAGGAAGGCGATTGGATGACTGAGTCCTGTAGATTAGTGTAATCGTCCAGCAATTGTTGGTCGCTTTGATCGTGCAGCAGCGAGTCGGTTTGAAATTGAATTGATGCCAATTGCTGCGCATCTACGCCCTGCAAAAGCATACTGTCAGGAACCTGGGTGAAGACTTCGTCCTGCAGGCTG
Organism: Diploeciton nevermanni; assembly: GCA_027575565.1. Taxonomy (NCBI): domain Eukaryota; kingdom Metazoa; phylum Arthropoda; class Insecta; order Coleoptera; family Staphylinidae; genus Diploeciton; species Diploeciton nevermanni. Next base: position 2,927,300 of record JAODIE010000011.1, read on the forward strand.
GGCGATAGATATCCGTCCTCGGCTTGATAAGCAAGCGTGAACGAATTCGATGACTGGAATTGAATGATCTGCTTGTGTGACGCCTGTTGCGGAGAGGTTTGTCCCGGATCCGACGTTGTACGTTTGATGGTAGCCTTCTCATGTTTAAGTATCAGGTCAGCCAGTGTTTCCGCTTCTTGTTGCGTGGTGAGGTCATTAGGTACGCGTGGGATGGTAAATGCGTCCGCCTCCGAATGCCGGCGCGCCTTTTCCGAAACAAGTTGTTGTGGCGGAGCTGGTACAACAAATGATGTACTTTTTGAATTGGCATCACTTCGGCCCGTTGGTGTGGAATGCACAGTTAAGGGAAACAGAGGTGGAGCCGAGTTATTGCGCACCGCATCGTCGCTCTGCACTACGCCTGTGTTTGTGGTTGTTGAAGCTGGGGCAGCTGACGCAGCGACGGCACTGACGGCGGCGGTGGGAGTATTTGTTATACGTTTATTAATAATCTTCTCTTCAATAAGAGCGCGCACGCTCACACTAGCTGTCTGCAAGGGCGGTCCTGTGGTGTCCTTCTTTTCGCTTTTCTTGTTATCCGCATCCTAAGCAAATTATTGCATAATTTAATCACAAACTATATGAACGAAAGGGTCGTAGCGGACAAACCTTTTTGAAATATCCGCCGTGCAATCGCATATGACCGTTGAGAGCCGGGATGTTTTTGAATTTTCTATGGCATAAATTGCATTCAACGGGTTTGAGTTCTTGCTTATTTGGCTGGGGCGCGACGGGTGATGAACTCGTCGAAGTCGCGTTTGAGGTTGTTGTAGACGTGGTGCTAGAAGCCTTGCCTATCTGGCTAGGTGTCACCGCGTTTGGTTTATAGGTTGTACTTGGTTGCGACTGAAAGCAAACATTCATCAGTCATGCAGAATTGTCGGAGGCTTTTTGTTGATAATATTGAGCAAATGCACAAATAACTCTGAATAAATATTACAACGTTTCGGACGCAGTATAATTCAATATTTAGCAATTAATTTCCTGACCGTGCAGTTTTAATTAAATATTGATGAAAGTTGTTATTTGCCAAAATGCGCACGCAGGACGCGGGCGTTGTTATCTCACTTGTTTCGCGCTTGCAGGAAGGGCAAAGACATCCATTAAAGCGCCATCATTTGTAGAGTTGCCAGTTGTACTTACCGACCAAATGCGCTGGACCTTAATTGCTGTTTTGCCAACGGCCTTTGTGGGTTGCTTCGCTGTTGACTTTAGAGCGGTCGCCGACTGCCTTTGCGTTTGCTCCATGATTTGATGAATCAGATCTAATTGCTGTTTTGTTAATCCGTCATTATTGCCGTGGCCGCCGCTCTATGCAAACGAACACAATAATGAAAACAGATTTGCGATGGTCGCGTTGGACGCGAATTATGATTCGCGGATGCGAGCAAAATAACGATCAAGCAAACATAAATCAGCCACTAACGAGATTTGTTTCGAAAAACATCCGCAAGTTTCGCGTCCCGCGCCCTTCGATTTGATCCGGTATTTGCCAAACTCTATTTGCTAACTTCGCTTGCACGCCCGGAATCGAGAATGAATAAATCCCGCCGTATTCATTTACGTTGTTATTTATTATGTCACGCGCAAAATGAATAAAGCGTTGTCGCTTTATCCATCGCGCCGTTTCGAATTTCCGATCCGCTGCTATCAGCGTTTATTGGTAATTCAATCAATTGCACAAACGAATTGAAATTTGCATTATTCGCTAAAATAAAACGATATAAAAAAGAAAAGCTGTCATCATCGAATACAAGTTGTACAATGTCGTAGCTAGTATTACCTTGGTAGGCTCTGTCGCGAGCAACTGCTGCAATTGACTTTTCCCTGAGGAAGGATTGGTCGTAGGTGGTGGAGCATATTGAATACAACTAGACCCATGTGGTGAGGCGGCATCGCCAGACGCCGCTCCCTGTGCTGGCGACATGGTGGTCGACGGAGCGTTTGCTGAGGTGCTGCTAGATGTGTTATGATGGTTCTCTGTATGTCGGCGCAGTGATCTTGCATCGCAGTATGATTTGCCACATCCTTCGGCCTTACATTCGTAAGGCTTTTTGTTGCGATGTGTGAGCATGTGACCGTTACTAGGAAAGGTATACGATTTAAATTCATGGAAATACTGTGGAAAACTGAATAGGAACCTTTTTAAATTGGGTACGGGATCATAGGATTTGTGGTAATGTAAAATACCTTCAAACTAAGTTTGAGAATAGCTCATAGGACCATATATCATGTTTTGTGTCCTCTTATAAAACCTATCTCTTTTAGGTGGATCATGATGGAATTTACATAACTTCATTTTTCACATAGTTTCAAACGTAGTACTTACAGATGATCCTGTCGCTTAAATGCCTTGCCACACATTGTGCAGACGTATTTGCGCTCATCGCTATGTGTCAGTTTATGCTTTGCAAGCGCAGATGCGTTACCAAATATCTTCGCGCAAACCTGTAAAATTTGTCATACATAAGCCAAAGTTCAGATATGGCAAAGAGTACTCTGCACAATATCATACTTGGCACTGTTGAGGTCCTTGACGATTCGGCGACGTTGCTTTCGGTCTGGCACGCTTTACTGCTACCTTCACTGCTTCAGTTGCTACTTTCTTACCATCATCGGTGGAGGAAACTAGAATTAACAGCGACAAGTATAATAATATAGTTTCCACTGTAATATATGTAAATGGTCGCGCTTAGTGAAATGAATCCAAGCATCAATCATGTAGATAATACAAATGGCACCAACAGCACTTAAAACAATATCAGTTTTCAAAGTTTTCCTGCAATAAGTCGTCAGTCGCACTAGCGAACACTTTTACAGACGCTAATAGCTGTTGCGCCAGTGCCCGCTTCCATAGAATGTAGTTGGGTAAAATATTGTTAAAATAATTTCAAATATTAACCACGTTGCAACTTGTAGTTTACAGTTTGTAGAATTCTACGAGTAGTTCTGAAGAAACGTGCGTATTCCCGACATATGATCACTTTGAATTCAAATTGCAGCAATTGATTGCTGGCGTTCGGTGCGCGCAAACAACTTATTTCCGCGAGGGTTTCTCAACAGAAGACTCCTAACTCAGTTCACGTTTCATTGATAACGATTGACGGCAATACCATAACCTTCTTTTGCAGCATCTACTTCCTCCAGAAAATATGCAACCCAAGTAACGCGAGACAAAAACAAGTGTGTGTTTTTACTTTGGAATGATATTAAAGAATGCTATGGCTTGATACAAAATTTATTTAAAAGTATACGCTATATATAATCAAGATTAAATTTAAAATTTTGATTTTGGGTTGTTTTTCTGTCGATTTTTGGAATGAAGAATTGATTATATAAACCAAACGTTTTGCTTTGTTTGACACATCGTGCAAAAAATTACATAGAGTAATGAGGAGAGTAAATATTTTCTCGCATCGAACGTTTGAAATAATTCGCAGAGCAACAGTGGAGAATAGAATTCCCGCCGCCCGCCGTGGGAAAGCAACGAAGAAGAGCGTTGTTGGTGGTGCGTCTATCGAAGCTGACGCTAGCCGTAAATCAATATTTTGTGTCTCGTTCAGCCCCCACCAGTGCGCCGCTCCCACCTCTTGCTTTGTAGACCGCGCACGTAAATTCAAAGATATTTTTTTAATTTTATTGCGTTATTATCGTTCTGTCACGTTTCAAATTAATATGTTGGCACAAAGAATATTTTTGTCATAAAATTATATAACAAATTGGTGTTTTTGCGGGCAAAGAAAAAAAAATTAAATGAAACAAATGAATATTCGATGATGATGAACAAACCTGGATCATTATCTGTAGGCACTCCCAAACTGTTGGAGTTATCGTTGATGAATGCCTCCGTTGAATTGTTGTAAGCCTGCGGCGAGAGAGTGAGATCATGTCCACTGGACGAATCGAAGAGATCGAACGCTGCCGTGACCGCATCGCTTCCATCTGGAAAAGCAACATTAAATACATGTTTACTTCGATTCGTTATTTAATGTTGAAGCAACGATAATCAGCTCCTAATCGATCAGAGCAACGCAACAAAAAGTACGCTGCTTGTAAATTGGAAATCCACTTCGAAACCTATTTCGAAGTAGCATAGTAAATAAATGATTTTAAAGCGACACGCGAGTAAAGCACATTAGAGAAACACAGAATTTACTAGGCGAAAGGAGGATGGTGGTCAACGTTGCCTGGCATCGAAAGCTCATTGCACGAGTGTGGCGGACGTTCAGTTGATGTATGATGGTAATTTGGGCTGGACACTCGCCTTCTTCCAGCATGATAGAATACTCCCTGGACGGAAACAAGGCGGTAAAAAGATGATGCACTCGCTTTCAAATTTTCCACAAGTCGGCAATCGCCGGAAAGTAAAACTCCAGGATGCCCATAACGCAACCAGAGCATAGTAAAAATATAGACTTGAATAAATTCAGAATTTATTACGAGTCGTAATGCACTTGATTTGAAGTGATATACCTTTCAAAGTGGTAGTAATAAAGTAGATGTATTATTTCACTTTGAACATACATTAAAGTACAACCACATGCAGTTTACTGCAATGAGTTGATCAAATCCAAAAATAATTGGATTTGTTTTGATTAATAATAGCATAACAATATCAAAACCATTGCAACAAACAATCAAGTTTACGCCGTTACACTGGCCAACAATGGAAAGAAGAAGCTCCGATTTAATGAGTTTTACTTTACTACACATGGAAGTACTAGAATGTGCAATCCGATTGGGCATTACTACAATGAATGGTACGACACAATGTTAGCATTTGGCATCGTCAAATCCGATTTGCTAATTGCACATTGGAATTTGGCTTCAAATGCAAAATCAATGTTTGTAAGGTAAATATTTCAATAAAGCGGCTTGTTCTTGAAAATACGATTTTATACCCGAGAAAATAATGAAACAAAATATTATGTACGTATCTACATTTTCATTACATGTTCAGTGGCTTTATATTTCCTTTCATACTGTGAAATATTGAAGGAATTTACATCCTGAATAAATATGTACAAAATATATTTATTAGCAAATAATACCGGCATTGCCTGCTTTATGCATCGTTCTTTTTTTCAATTTGAATTTGTACTGACTAGCCTCATAGAGTTGGCGGCTTTATCAACACTAACATGTAGTATTAATTATTTTTCACAAACTTCCTCTAGAATAACTTTTACTATTTTTTATGCTGTATGAATGTGTGTGCGGGTGGAATTTTCCAACCCAAGTTTGAAGCAGATATCGACAATAAACGCTATATGACGTTCTTGAAAACCTAATCTTGTGAAATTTCCAAAATGAAAGACTCGTTAATTTTGATATGATTCAAAAAAAGTGATTTTCCTCAAGATGCAATATGGTGAACTTCTAAAGTTAACGAATTCAGTTATTTATTCCTGCAATGTAGGTATTAATTTTGGATTTTAATCTAACAATTTGGTCTATAAAAATGTAAAATAAAAAACATTTTTTTCAAATTCTTGCTGCCAGACCTATAAGTACTCAATTTGTCTTAGTTGAAAAATTTTAAAAATTGAAATCGGAACAAATTACTCAATCCCAAAGATACCCATCCCCGACAGAAGAAACAATCGACCACCCTCCACTCAATAGAACTAATCTAGAATATATATAAATCGGAAACAATCACAAAATAAAATCATACTGAAGAAGGCAACAGCCTTCAACGTTTTACCAAGTGTCTAAAAGTAAGTGTTATAGTGCAGTTCTATTCTGTACTCCAAAATTAATTTTTTAACATATTTGAAAAAAAAAAAACATTTTTTTTAAAATAGTTTATTTTATCTTCATAAGTTTACTAATTGCAAAGGTTTTTAGTTCTCATTTTAGATAGAGAGATTACAATTCTGTTACGAATCAAAGTTTTATATCATCATATATATCCATGAATTGAGTGAGTTGAAACATCGGTATGTTTGCTATGTTCGATTCAGAATTTGCATTGTGACTGAATTAAAACTTGTTTTTCAATTTAAATTTAACATCAAATTGCGATACAACTAAACGCGCGTTGCGCTCACCAAAAAAGTTTTAAATATTTTATAAGTAAAATAAAATGTTTGCATATTGAAAAATAATCCACGCATTGAAATTCCGCACTCGCATGTAGTAATAGCGTCTGCTTTTTGAGGAGCAGGGCAAAGCATTCCGTTTATAACTTTCTTTCGCGTCTTACGACTCGGTTGAGCTGAGCTTAGAGTAAATTCTGCATGAAGGCGAGTGCTCTGGCATGTTGGAAGGAGCAGACTCTCTACCATACCCCAACATCCTTTTAACGTGGTCCGTCGTTGAAGTATAACTAGCGGATCGAATCGGGAAAATCGTTTAGATTTAGATCAAGATCCGGCAGCCCGCCATTCCGAACCAATTTAATATCCATTTAAAGGATCCAAACATCTTCTATTTGTACTTTTTCTTCCTTATTTATTTCCTCTTTATTATATATACTTTCAAACGCACGTGACTTGCCTGCTTTTTCTCATTTTCGCCTGCACCCAAATTTCAAACTATTAAGCCTTGAATTAATTAGGCATTGCGTCGGGAAAGACTAAATGAACGACATTGATTGTTTGTATTTATTAAAATTAAATGCTAATGTTTCCTTTGAAGATTTTTTGTTTGTTAAATAAGTAGTTTCCAAATAAGTGAAATCCATTAATGAATTAACTAAATTACGCAACTCGCAAAGCAGTACATGTATCTGTCGACAGTCAAAATGGAAATCTATACGGGGCAAAAATTTAAGCGTCTATAAATCAGGATTACGTTGATTTCGTCGATGGGCTCGTGCTGCGTTATTTTTTTATGCAAATTGTTGTTTGCACTGAGCCCACAACGTCGCCGCCGCGGCCGTCGCCGTTGAACAAAAAGGAAAATAATCCAAATACACGACGCTAACGCTGGACCGGTGTAGAGAAGAGAACACTGACGCAATTTATGGCTAGTCGAACATAAATTGCACAAAGTTAATTAAAAATTGGCTTTTCCGGGAATGAGTACGATTGCGCACCAGACTCGGTCGTGCAATAGAAAATTTATTATGTGCATACTCATGCATACGGCAAACTCGTGCAGCAGCGCAGTAATTGAAGTGACTGAATGACGTGCCGCTTTGTGAATACGCATCCTAGTTAGGGGTGAGTTTTATTTGCATCAACATCTGCTTGTAGAATGCATTTTTATTATACTTCTATGTTCTACCTCGAGTAGGTATTTTCAGTTTCAGTCCTCTGCAAAAGTTGATGCTTATTTATTTGTTTTCGTTCTTATTTTCAATTTTTATTTGCCTGCGAGAATGAAAGATCAAAAATATGTTCCATATAATGGTTATGACTTTATAAGAGTAATGTTTCACCTCCGATTGAGAAATTATTATTTCATTTCCGTAAATTGAGACTATAACAAAGATTCTGTAAATATGCATTATATTATTACATTGTAATATTTATTATTAATTATGCTAATACTGTAAACAAACTCTACACATTTGTTTTATTTCGTTAGCAAAAGAAAAGAAAATAAAGAAACAAATTAAAACAATTGGTAAATATATTTTTAAGTCTAAAATGTTTGTTTAGTGGATTAAAAATACTAGTTAGTAATGTTTCTATTCCTTACAATCTTTAAAATCTTCAAATTAAATAAAAATTTATGCTTTTTTGGTTATATGTTTATATTTATATATATTTATTCCCTTTTGCCCCTTCATCCCCCTCTTAGAAGTCTTATCTATTTTGTTCACTTCATGTCACTCCTTTCCACCCTAATATTTTCCTTACTGTGTCATCTCATGATTTCTTGTATTCTTGTTTCTCATACCATTCTCGTTTTGTGTGTTTTCCTCCATTCTTTGCATGTGCCCCTACTATTCTAATTCTCACTTCTCACACCCTCCTTAAATACCTCATTTCTACTGCATTAACTTTGCTTTTCAATCGCTTCTTCAATGTCCATGTTTCTATACATTGTTTTATATATATATATATATTTTTTTATTTTTCTTTCTGTATTGATTTCTTATTTTATTAATAATTCATTTACTCATTGTATAGTATAGTTAGTATTTTGAATTCTTGCCCTGCCTTGCTGTCTATTATTACTCTAACATATTTCTATCTGTCTTTCTCTCTCTCTCTTCTTGCTAATATTGCTATATCATCTGCAAATGCGCAGACGGTGATATCAATCTCCAATTAAGCAAACAATATTCTTTCTTTAAATCTAAATCTAAATCTAAAAAAAAGTTAATATGTAAAGAAATAATATATATTCTTCACATGCTCAAGTTAATTAACTAATATGTCATTATCTAGTAATTTGCTGTTTATGTCTCAACCCAAATTGATTAATTATGCGTCAGTTCTCGGGAGCGACGAGACGTTTTCTTCCTACTTGAAAAGCAACAAACCGTATTAAACGCCCCAATGCGAGGAATGTTAACGGCTATAACGCGCCTTAATCTTTAGGTAAATGTTAAATAATAGAACCACATAATTGCAGTTACAGAAGCGCTAAAGTCGTGAATTTGCCAGGACCTATTCAAACCGTAGCCAACTGCACACAACTTCCTCCACACATAACGGTTACTAGCGACTATATAAATCGTAAAGTTAAGCAAAGCTCGCAAAGCTTATATATTTTGCCTCTAAACGCATTATAGTTAGCAATATAAGTATATCTTTCTTCAATTTGTTCTATTTTAGAGAAGAGACTGTATCATTCTATCTTAGATTGAACTAGAATTGGCCAAAATCTAAAATGTTGAAGTTAGAAATATAATATTTGCCATAAAGGGTAATACGTAAAATATACAAACATTGTTTAGAAATTATAATTACAAAATCTAAAATATAATATTATCATTGTTGCAAAAGTCAAAGTAATTAACATGGAATATAGAAAGTTTGTTTACGTCAAGAGAATAGCTTTACCGAAAACTTATTGTATAGGGTAAAATTAAGATATAACAAGTTGTACAAATTTTATTGCATTTTAAGGAGTAGAAAAAAAAAATAGAAGTTCAGAAATATGCTAATAAAAAAACTAACATGCCAATGATGTAAATTATAACAACGAGTCAAAATATTAGCCGACAAAGCTAATGCGAGATGAGTTAGTAGGAAGTTGATAAGAACAGGAATAGATAATTATGCATCTGTCCTTGCATTTGCTTACAATATATCGAGGAAATCCCATATCTGAGGAAACTCGATACAGGACAGTTGATAGGGAATTCAAACCACCGCCATCTGAATGCTAGTCCAGACTAGATACGAACGTAAGAAATGGGTTTCAAACAGTTTCCTAATAATTGTATCTTTGTTGTTGTACTGTTTCCTATTTGTTGTATAGCGTTTTCACATTAATTATTAATTCGCTATTGCAGGTTTGCGCGTCGAAACAAATTCATACGTATTCTTGATGCGTCGCCCCTCTAGCGAGATGGTAGTAGGCTCAGGCACTTTGTCGTAAAATAAACGTTTACGTTTAATATGTATTCAAATATATGCAGAAGGCTGAAAGGAGATCGCAAAGTGTTTGTATTAATCTTGAAATGTTGGTGCACATGGTACATGTACGTCGCAGGACTGAAAGTGCTTTGTTTATTCATGTCAAGAAACGGACAAGGTGAGAAAACCTATTCTACTCACCATCTATATAAATAAAACAAAGTATTGCAAATATTACAATTTGAGCTATATAGACTCTATTGATGTTATTGATAGTTTTGACAAGCATTTATTGAATGCGTAAACAGTTTACAGCTCGAGCGGAATCTGTGATTGTGATATATGAATCTGCAATGTTGACTTTGGACTGGGAACGTCAAAATAATTTCGCCAACTGCTGCCTGCAAATCCGCCAACGTAATTCCGTATTACTGGCCACAAAAAATAACGCTGCTATTGAGGTAGTAAACAGGAAACGTAACGGCTGCAGTGTTCGCAGCTCCAGCTGGCGAAGGAATCTGAGCAGATGAATTATAGTTACAATTGCACTGTTTCCCTCGGGTGGTTTTACCAATTCATCGCGGGCGACACGGGCTTCTATTAGGGAGCACCCTGGTACAACCATGTTAATCAAATTCCCTTTGTTCTAATACACATAAAGTATCTTAAACTTTCAACTGTAATGTTTTAATTAATTGCAGTTAAGCAAGAACAACAATAATGCTTCGATCATAATACCCGCAACTGAGAGAATCTACTTTCAAGTGGGGTAATCAAAATAAATGAATTTGGCTTAACTTAAGTCAAATATACTTTATGGAAATGATTCTTTTTTTCTTTCTTTTTTAATAATTTTGATAAAAATTCATCAATATCAACTTTTTTGTAGACAATTTCCAGGTATAGGTCACATCGGTTATAGACCGACGCCGTACTTGACCACCCACCGCTGGCCACTCGGTGGTTGCACCGTTTTTCTGTTCGGCAGGATGCAGACTCCCAGCATGGTTTTAAACTACCCTGATCAAAGTCGCGACCCACTGACTCGTATATTAGCGTGCTACCTTGGCAGTTTTGATCAAATATAATAATAATTAATTTTCTTCCTCATATAAAGAAAGAAAACTCCAAAACTAGTTAACTGAAATTTAAACTGTTATGTGCAATTAATTTTCGAAAAGAATTACGAAGAAGAAAATTAACTTAATTTTTTCAATGTTATTGTACAAAGTTGTTGGCCAAATCTACTAAACTTCAGATACCGAGCCGAAATTTAATAGCCGACTAGAGCGATCACACAGTTCATGGGTTTCCTCAAAGAATTTTCCATTTGGCATTGTCGTACTTGGGGTATGAGTGAAAATTGTTTTCCAATTTTCCCAATAATATGACTTACAAGCGTGATAAAAACAAGCAGTGCCACGTTGAGTGTCCCAACTGCTAGACAGATTTTATAAATTTATTTGCAAAGAGTTGCAAACTTATGTTATGATCTATATTGTGAATATTCTTTTAAAACAACTGTCATACTTATTATTTAGTTAGTGAAAGTTTCCGCTTAATAACTCAAACATTTAAGAAAATCAATATATTTTTAAAAATTTTATATATATTGTTGACAAAAAATAGAAGTCCACTGATGAAAAAGTGTTTCATAATCACCCATGGTAGTCACATTGTTAATGTTAGGTTTAATGACTGATCGTTTACGGTAATATGTTTTCACAGATGGTGATGTCGTAGATGGTTCTGGTTAGACAGCGGCGGCGTTCCAGCCGCCTCCTCTATTATAAGCACCGCTTGCTTTGCACTCGAAGATACTTAACGTATACATATTTAACATCCGCAATAAAGACGCGCATTATGTGTAACAGCTTGAGCGGCAGTGGTGGCGGTTTAGCATGTTGACAATAAGGAAGCAACAATATTGACTCCAACATATCGGGTAATGTTTAAGTGTTATTTACTTTGTTGATATTAACAATAACAATAAGTAAGTAATATTTGAATTAAAGTGAAATTTGACAATAAAAAGGTTTCCGAGTCAAAACCAAGATCGGATCGGCTCGTGGTAGTCAAGTTTATCTAAAACGACTATAAGAATATTTTGGATAAAAGAAAAAAAAGCCAAAGAAAAATAAAATGCCCAGCTAATCATTTCTATCATACTGTTGTGCACTAGCTTAAGCTATACATTGTTGCCGACACGATATTGCGTTTCCAAGTAAAAATAAAAGTTCACAGCAAATTCATACCTACTCTCATGATCATTAGAATTAAAACTGTTACGGTCGCAAAAATGAGTAAAAATCAAGTTTCAACTTTTTTACTAAAAAATTCTATCTCTATCCGTCAAGAAAATTGTAATACTAGTGTGGTATTAAGCAACTTATACTTAATCTAGTGAACATACTTTCATTTCATTCCAAATGTATATTTGTTTGGAATATGCGTCCAAATCAACGTCTGCACTTTTTCACAAATTCTCACCTTGAGAACTTATAACTTCGAAACTATTAAAGATAAACAAATCACGTTTTTACACATTTCTTCGGTATTTATTTGAATTGTTATTGAAAACAGCCAAATGATCTAACAATAATTACGAATGTTATGGGACAATATATCAAATTGCAACCAAAATTCGGCAAAACACTAAAATCAAAATTAAAAAAAAAAAAAAACGTTGCGGGCAGGGAAAATTTTGAAAAACCCGTTTTCTTAGAAAATTGTGATTGATCGAATACAGTTAATGCCATCTTAATCGGAAATTTGCTGTTCCACAATGTGATTGCATTTTTATAGGCTACATCAAATTAAATGTATGCATTATTTAAATCTGGTTCTTGAATGATACTAGAAGTACTCTATGTATATAGTGTAAGTAAATAATGCTACAAAGTTCTAACCAAATTATAACTATGGTGAGTTGAGTAGTCATGGTTTTTATTTTAATATTGATGGTTAATAATTAATAAATAAAGCACTTTTTAGCAATTTTAGTTATATTTCAATCAAGGTTCCTGTTACAGAATAGTTGGTTTTTGGAGTATTTACCTGAAAGTGTTGTTGCATAATAATACAAGCAAAAATAAAACGCATGATGTGCGAAGTGAAGCGAATAGTTGAAGCGATGACGCAGCGTAAATCGGTTGGAACGTAAACCAAGAAACCAACCCTATCGTTCGTTGCTTGGCAAATAAAGTGATTTGTAATGAAGTACGATAAGTAGGAAAATTCTTAGCAGTGGGTGATTTTCATTAATTTTAATAGGTTTTCTCAGATTTATGATTAGTTCGTTCTAGATGCTAAATAAACAACTTGATGCTTCTTATTTCTAGATAATACAATCCAAATTTACACTTTCACAACAAACCTTTTCGCTTTGGATGTAAATGTGCCAGACGCTTGTAATAAAACTCTAATGATATAAGACTGCCCTGCTAAATACTGAATAAACTCCCAAAGCAATTGAAATTCCAGCAAAAGTTGCTGGATTGCTGCTGGTTTCGCGAGCGTCATAAACTAGATGTTTATTCATTCGCCACGCGATAATATTAAACACGTAATCAGGAATTAGCTGTAAAATCGCAGCGCAAGAATTTGCGTCGAGAATGCGGATTTTAAATGAATGCATTCTGGAACATGAGGCATTTTTTCTAGTTTATAGGAAGTTGAGGTGAGATCTCATTGCCAATTATTCAGAGCGACATCGAATTCCAGACTAGACTAGTGCCAAACATCAAATGATGTCCGATTAGAAATAGTCCAGAGTACTAATCAAGCTAATCAAGCAGAGTTCGTAAACAACTTCGATTGATTAAATCCGCACGATTGATGTCAGAAATTGAAGTAAATTAAATCCTGACTGACTGGTCTTGTATTACATTCAAGTAGAAATCTGTTATTTATAGCTAACTTATAATTAATTATGAAAATGTTTGTCACGTTTTTTAGTAGCAAGCCGATTAACGAATCCTCAATTTTTATTTGATACTTTGAATGCCTAGATTGAAACTCCGTAAAGCAATGACAATAGAGGAACCAATTAAAATGATGAATTTAAAAGAAAGAAAGCAAGATTTATTGTGGGAGATGCTCTAAAGCTTTATTTAATAAAAAGTGGTTCGAAACTAGTTAGAACTTCTGTTTGTGGAAAAAGAGACTCCACTCTATACAATGTCCGCGTGCTAACATTGCCGCCTTCACCGCCCAGAGTTGATTATGTTAATGAAAAGCAATCGGAAACAAGCAGTGCAAGCGGCGCATGTCGCAGCAGCTCTTAGTGACAATGCGAAATGCAAGTTTTCGGATGAAGACGCTGAACTTAAAACACACAAAAACGAGGAGCACAAGTTGGCGAAGAAAGTTAAAATGTAAATTGAAAAGTTGCACATCTTGCGAATGGACTAAATCCAATTTTCGCGCCGCCAACCATCCGGCGAACAAATGGCGGAGGCGGCGTATTTTCACCAACAATAATAAATTTTTGTGCTAATATAATGACGGTTCACAATTATTTTATTACTGCATTGAAATAGCGCAAAGAAAGTGGTAATTGCTTTCGTCTGCACGCTGTCTATTGCAAATTTTTTTCCATTTGTTAGTCGAAATTTCAAATTCGAGATTAAATAAAGTTTGAAACTGCTTGCGCAGTATAAGGTCTAGGTGTAAGAGCACTTACTCGTTGCTGAAAAATTACCCAATATGCATGCAAAGTGAAGATAATAACTTTTTACGGCCCGCATGTAACTTAATAACGCTGATCTAATATGTGATACCGGTGGCTGCACGTTCGTTATGCAAACGAAATTAAAGCACCACCCGCGTAACCGTCTCCTCCTCATTATGTGGTACGCCGAACTTTTCGGTTGCTTCCGTTATTTACCAACGTGGCGCAGATGGCCGCCAAGTAAACAAAAAATAACAATTCAATAGAAATCAGACGCAGGTCGTATAGTGATTGTGTTTATCCAATGTCGCCGCTATTGACGTTGCAGCTTACATCAATTTGTCGAGTTGCAAATGAGAATGTTTTAGCAAGTGAACAAACATTATTAATGGAGGAGAGATCAAGACCGCCAATACAAACATACGATTGTTTCTCCTACACGAATCATTGGTGCTAGCAAACGCGCGCGTTTCGTGCAACAATATTTCGCCATTATCACCATTTGCGCAAATACAAAACCGTGACGTGGATTAGGCGAATTCTTGTGTTGTCATGGCATTGTCGCTAGCTATGCTGAAAATGTCGCATGAAATTATCGCTCGATAATTGAAACAAAACTTGCGTTTGTTTTGGCCATTAGCCTGGCAATGACATACCCGTTACACGCATTTCTGTCCGGAGAAACCCACATTTGATGTGATGTGTATTCCAATTCCAAAAGTTCCTTTAAAGTATCCTATTAAACGTTAATTGGTTTTCTAATGGTAGGCAATTTTATGCAGTGACGTGATTGTTAGATTTGAATGTAATTAATTACCTGCTGGTAGACTATTGTTAGACCCAGTTCCTAGTAAAACATCTATGCTTCCATCGGAGAGAATGTCCGTGTCTTGATATGATATGGAAAAGGTGGCATCGTCCTGCAGCCGTGCGAGCATAGCCGCTAGACTCCCACGGTCCAGATCGTCCGGTTCTTTCAGCTGCAGGGTAACATTGCCGTCGGCAGCGGTGCTGTACATGAAGACAGCATGCCCGCCTGTGTATGGTTGAAGTGGTAGCCGTACACCCGACAATTCGTGTACACCCTGAAACAAAGGAATGAAATATTTACTTTTATTCTATTCGTGTAAGCATTTGTTACATTTTCTGACAAAATTCAACCGACTAATGCACTATTCTCGTGGAAGTTCTTTGTTAGAATACAAGTTTCTGTGATTTTCTTTAAAAAACCTAAATCACCAGTTTCCGCCGTCCAAATGAGAAATTACAAAAAAAAAACAAAAAAGGCATGTCTCGTGATCCTTTGTAAAATCAGCAAACAATGATTTAGTTTTTCGAGGATTGCTTGGCATATTTCGGTAGTCGAAAGTCGTAATTCGCGAAAAAAGGAAGCATCTACGGTAGTGGCGGCAGCGTTGGCAGCAATGGCAAAGACTACGGAAGCACGTGTCCGCTCACGACGCGCTTGCGCACCAGCACACCATCCATCCGTTTCCGGTCGGCTAATGGTCCTTTGTTTTCCACGCGCTTGTTGACGTCAGCATTGTGCGCTTCTCGCACGCTTACCGCTGCCGAACTTCTACATTGCTGCTGCACGTTCATTCATCGCACTGCTCTCACATACTATTATTCTGACTGCTGAGGAAACATCAATTACGCGTAGCAATGAAAACTTTCTCTCCTGCGAAATTTCCACCGCACATAATTATCGCATCAGTCCAATTACCTACACAAGCATGTCACAAATAAGTCAATTTCGACATGGCTCCCATTTGTGCTATTTAAGTTTAGGGATGCTGCGCATAATATTCTTAATGATTGTTTCGCTACATTTAGATGTGACAGTAGAATGCACAAGCTGTAACAATACGATGCTATTCGTCGGCGAGCGCCGGTAAAAAAGAAGAGAAAAAAAAAACGAAAAGAGGCAAACAACGCGCCCAAAGTTGCTAGCGTCGGCGGCATGCATGTTTGGCGAATGAATAGCAAACTGCGAAGAAGTGAGAAAAGTTAATGGTCACTGCGAAATTTATGAACCAAAAACTTGGTAAAACTTCTACGTTGAGGGTTCTTATTTTCCCCAATAAAGGCCACCCCGGTTACTATTCAAAACTACTGCCAGGGTGGGTGCGGGCCGAGTACGGCCGTACATTAACGCAAACACAGAGTTATTTATGTCCCAACAACACAACAAATTGCTACCCAGCGCGCAAATTACTTTTTAACCAGCATTGTTTTCCACTCAAATACTTCTCAATTGTGTTGAAAATTGGAAATCGATACATATATAAATATGGCTAATGCCCTTGTTATTTGATTTCTTTAGAACAAATGTACTTGTTGATGAAATTCTTTGTCTTGGCCACCTTTTTATCACAAATCTTAATTAAAAACCAAAACATCAGGTTATATATGGAGATGACTGACTCAGTACTTGACTTTATAAACAAAAAGTAACTTTGATGGTTTAGCCATGTCCACCGAATGATGGAAGATAGACTCCCAAAAAGTCTTTTACTTTGAATTCCTGAAAGACTAAGGAAGAGAGGAAGGTCTAGACGTACCTGGCAAAACAATGTCCAATACTAACTAAACACAAATGATCTAACCATTAATCGCAAATCGTCAAAAGACGATGTAGAGCGATTCTATATATATATATCTTAATATATTAATCTACAACAAAATTTCACAAACATTTTAGAGTTGAATTAAAAATCAGCCGAACCAATTTGTTGATAATTTATTTATGTTTGTCCCAAAACCAATCTGCCACATAATGGCGTAAATGACAAACATCTACATTAGTTTACCAAATGCATAAATTTAATTTTTGTTCGAATAAATTCGTTGTTGGAAATAATAAAGAGGTACTTGAAATATTTTAATTTCTGTTGTATAATAATTTTCTTGTAATCAAAACACACACATTCACTTCAACTTAAATACAACTTTCTTGATTCTTCTTAATTATAAATGAAAAGTGGTAAAAATAGTTATATTTGCATTCGTGGATAAGATAAGAAATAAAAATGTTGAAAACATTTTATAATTAATTAATCATAGAACTAATGCAGAGTACACCGAGTAAATGAGAATGAATTAAATTTTTCCTTCCTATTTTCTTCCATTCTCTATCCTAGCAAATTGAAATAAATTATCTACATGCTAGTGACATCTATATTTGAATTTTTGGCGTCGGTATAAAAATATAGAAACAAGCCCGCTTTGCATTATAAATAATTCTGATACATATGCTCGCTGAAGCGGCAAGTTTGTCGCGTGTACGCCGGCGACATTTTATAAATTTTAATATATTAAAGCAAAGTATGACACTTTTTAATCTGGGCCAGAAATATTATGTGCTGGAGCGGCTTTAGGATTTGCGCTCGGCGAGCAGTGATGGCAGTAGTGTGAGACGGCAGGAGGCTTGGGAGCGTGTCGAACTTTCCCTGCAGTCGGCGCTACAGCCTTTCCTATGCAGATATACGAGCAGTAGGCGAAGGAGGCAAACTTTTTAAAACGAAAAAGGGGACGAAACTAAAAATAACAGTTTCATTATTTGCATTACGGAATATGGCAGAAGTTTTTGACTGCTTAATAAAACTTGGAACGCCATTTGGAAATGTGTAAGCCGTGCGCTCCCGTGTGAACAACGCCAAAACGGGAAAAACACATTGAAATATGGAAAATGAAAATGCAATATACCAGCTTTAAAGGTATTACCATTTTGACTCGGGGCGATTTATGGCGCTTTCCTGCAAAAAGACTCCTGCGTAATTTTCGCCTTTCGATTTGCGATAATTAGAAACTATTCATTGCGAAACTATACCGAGCACCTAGAACAACATTCTGCCAAAGTTAGAAAATTCATTTTTGTATTGTATAATCTACCCTGAATTCGGAGAATCAAATGAAGATGCTTTGTTTTTATCCAAATTGATCGCACATTATTTATGAACAAACAATGCAAAAAGATAAAGTAAAGCTGCGCCTACCCGGTTGTAAAAAATGATAACATTGTTTGGCCGATATAAATGGATTCGCAGTTTCCGAGAGTTCAATTCCCTACAATAAAGATGGATATGGATGTTGCCAAGAGCGGATCCAAGTTGTGAGTCCTTTGTTTTTTCGACAATGCTAGCCCGACGACACAGATGCGATCAATGCGTTATAGGTTAGAGATAAAAAGCGTATTATATTCTTTTGTGCGGCCTCTAAGCTGGCCTGTGTTTTTCTTCGATCGGTGCGACGGTTTAGTTTACGGCTTAGTTGCTATGGTCATCCCGAGTGCGTTGTCCAATTGAAGCGTAGAGAATAAATGAAAAGATATACAGTCAATAGCACATACGTATAGCAACAACTGATAATTCTATGTGGGTGATTAGACACCAAGTATTATCTTGACATAATCAAGGTTTAGCCGCTTTCGACTTATGCTGATGAAGAAGGCAACAAACTGAAAATGTTCATAAATAAAAAGAAAGTATTGTTGAGTGTGGTTACGAAGTGTTTAAGATTCATTATGTTAATAGAACTGAACTATAACATACTGAAGATATTGAAGAAGGCAACATGCCGAAAACGTTTTAACAAGTAAAAATTAGTAAGTGTTATAGTGCAGTTCTATTAACATAATAAAAAGAAAGTGTTAAAGTAAATTTGTTCCAGCCCACATAATTATGCCGTTATAAAATAAAATATGCAAATTAAATTAAATATGTAAATTAAGGTTTATTGATTTACAGTTTATATGGTTTATTAAATAAAGTTCTGTCAATATTATGCAAAACAAAAAATATATAAACTGCTTTTCACTAAAATAGTAATCATTTTCCATAAAATGTCAGTATTATTTCAATACGTCTAAATACGATACCAAAGTGGAGAACTTTGCCATTGATGATACAGTGTAATCATTTAAATTACTTTCAAAGTGATAATTAAATCAACTAATATTATTATTGTTGTTGTATCGAAACCAATGCATTTAAACTGCATTGATTCTGTTATGCTTTGATAAAAAACTTACGAATTTCAACTCTCTTCTCACACCTGAAATTTATCTTAGTTTGAAATTCGAAATTGAAGCAACATAATAATAATAATAATTATTATTATAATAAATAGTGAAGTTTGAATCAAAGAATTCTAATAATATTTGTTAATATATAATCTTGGTGGTTGAGGATGCATAAAATTAAAAGTATTAAATTTTAAGTTTGTTGATTAGCAGAATTAGATGAACGCTATTTATTGCTGATTTATATTATAAAGAACATATATTCAAATAAGCTTCAATACAAATAACGTGTAGTTCTTTTATAATTAAGCTTGGATTAATCGGAAACCTACGCGATTTGAAGTATTTCTGTGATTTGCATTTCTGACATCAGTTGCTGAAGCAAACCGCATCGAATGTTAACTCGGTTTACTAAAACATCGACTATCTTCGTTATTACTGGATGTGACCAAAGTTGGAAAAGCAGTAGATTTTATAGACACAAGATGCACGGCACAGAACTCACCTGCTATAAAAATTTCAAAAATTATTTCCGAGAAAACTAGAAAAATTTCAGCTATGTATGCGTAAACGGTCTTTGCGTTAGAAAAAATGCTAGAAACACTCTGTAACTGACTCATTGCAATTTGTGTATGCAAATTAAGTTGCTTTTAAAAACAATATTCATTTAATTATAATATTTCTTCTATAATTTCTGTTTTGCAAGTTCAAAGTAAACAAGTGTACATGAAATCTTTGTAACCTTGAGCCAAACAAGATTAAACTCTTATTAAATTAACATAACAATAGTTAAAAAAAAAAGATGAAACTGATGATAATTTGTACATCTATACTGCATAGCGCTGAACCTTGAATAAAATATCCTACATTTTAAATTGCTTTATGAAACTTATCCAAGCAAAATACAACGTGACCAGCATATTAACATATTTATATATGACTACCAATCAATAAGCCCGAAATAATAATTTCCGTAATTTTCTTGTGCGGGTCATAGTCGCATCATTAGAATTGATTGACATTGCGACAACATAATATAATGTAGTTCTTTCCGCTTAAATATTACACACTCCGTACACTCCAATGACCTACAGATTATGTTTTCATGTTCATAACATGGTGTGATTCAACAAATGCGAGCTTAGAGTTAAAAAAACACGACGTACACTTGGGATTTTCTCAGTACTTGGATAATTTATGTACGCAGAAAATTATGTTTAATGTTATACATGGTCAACAAACAAGAGGTGCTGCAGTATTTAATTTGCTTGAGATTTGTCCACCTACGTGCAGTTAGAAAAACGCAAAACCAAGTATGAAAACAAACTATAACAAATTGATAACATGTTATACGCAACGCAGATCATTTAGCAGAAGCATTTTGTAAAGAAGTTTTGAATAGGATTTAAATAAAGCCAATTTCATGCTAATTACAAACAATGTTGAACAATAAACAAAAGGAATCGATATACGTGGCAATGTTGTAGGCTTGCGTAATTTCATTTCCATTCTATTATTTCAAGGCAATAATACACCGATTTTGAATTGATATATATGAGGTATTGTATATTAAGGACTAAATGAAATGAAAATTATTCTGCCAAATACCTTAATTATCATACATGTTTTTCTAACTAGATTGCTTTATTTGCTCAATCAATATTCATATTTTGCATATTATGCGCTCTCGATATTGACATAGTATGCCACGAAAGCAACCCATGGTCGTGCAAATTCTGCGAATACCAAATATTGCCAAACTATTGGAGAGCATAAATCGGAACTTTATAACGAGAATAAATTATTTTGCGAAACTCTCAAAAATCAATACTTACACAACAACTCACAATGTTGGTGTTTGTACACAGACGTCATATGCATTTATTACCAAATTGTCGGTGACACTGATGTTGAGGTTGAAGCATGACCCGTTGAATGATGCCTCCCACTCCCACATACACTTGCCGCCACAGCAGTAACGAGTATATAAAGGTAATTATGATCGCTATTCTGCCGCAAAATTAAACATACTCTCGTCAACTTCCAATCGTGTCAATAAATCATATTCAAAATGTAAGTGTAAATAACTCAAGTTGGATGTGCAACATCTTATTCGTTTGCTTGATTATTATTGTTTTCTTGTTTTTGCAGGAAAGTGGCAATGGTTTTTACACTCCTTGTGGCCTATGTGGCTGCTAAACCTACCCTGGAATCCTGCAAATGCTGGGATGCCTATGAAGCGAAGCAGGATGACGCTGGCAGTGTGTCTTGCCACGGAAAGATGGTTTTCGCAATCAAACCCTGTAACCTTCCCGAACCACCAAAATGTGTTTGCAGTAAAGATGCAGTATCGTCCATCTTGACCGACCAGGAAGGAACCTGGTGCTCCCAATCTGAGAAAGGTGTGTTTATTAAGAAGTGGAAATGCGAGAATGAGAAAGCGTGGGCTGAATACAAGGTAAAATCCGACGAATATGCTGCCCAAATAAAAGCTGATGGAAACTAACTAAATGTAAACAACCTATCAGGAAATAAACAAGCAACGAGATTTAATTATATTGGCCGTGCTTTTGTGTTTCTTTGAAACTTTCAATAGTTTCCTGTCTGACCTATTTAACACACATGGTTATCATAAATCCTTCCTCTATAGTGACTCAATTTTTGTGTATAACATAATTTTTGATTATTTATCTGACCTATATCGGAATAAGGGTCATGTACATGAGAGTGGAACATTTACTAGATCGCAGCACACACTTTGATTAAATTAGTCTTTATCAGCGCGTCGTTAGGCCACAGTGCTTTGCGATTTACTTACAGAGAAGCGATTAAAAAGAAACGCGAAAACAGAGCGATAAATTCACTGAATCCTCCAGCCAGTGCCGCCGCCGCCGCCTGCACTTTCCGGAAAGGCTCTCGCACAATTCCAATTATGCGTTCTTTAATTGGGCCGCATTAATTACGACGCAGCAAGTTTCCGACCAGGTGATAAGGAGAAATTACGCCCGTTTAATTGCCGGCTCGAGTGTGCACTATCCGCACCAACGCAAACGCTCGCAAAGGCGGCAGCGGCGTCGGATGAAGAAGTTACAGTAAAATGGGAACGCGTTCAACAATTCCAGCCAGCAGAACGAGTGGGGTTTTAATCCTCTTCCCTCTAAGGATTAACTTTTCTATTTGAAGTTTATTTACTCAACTAAAATATCAATTTATTGGTATACTACCCTATTGTTTTAATTTGTGAAGTATAAATCATTAACAATAAGCATTTGTGGTGATAAATCCTAGTTTCATGTCTCTTGAAGACGATACTTTCTTGTGTTGAAAGCGCGAGGCCGTATTTCGAACCCGGCAGCATGACTCCGATGAACATCAACAATTAAATACGGTATAACTGTAAATAATGCCATAATGAGTTCGCGTCAAGAGCATCGTGACATTCTTGCGCACCGCTTGTCTTGCTGAATCTCGTCTTGAGGCTGCGCTGCATTCGCAAAGTTCATCGAATCTCTCTGGCAGTATAACGCGGAACTGCAAGTAGTTGAGTCACAAAAGTTACAAGACGTTGATGGTTGAACCATTAGTTTGTGCCGTTTAAACAATTTATATTGGACTACGAAACTAGAAATGCAAGAAACTAATTGCCAGTAAAATAAACATGCCAATTTAAATTTGAATCATGTAAGTTTCCTATGTATTAGTTTACTCTTTTTGATTAATTATCAAATTTGAACATAAATAAGCAACATCCTGTACCCTCCATACTTTCTTTCAGGCGTGCTTTATTTATGTTAACCTTGCTGAGCATGGCATCAGCAGTCATGGTAGCGTCAGCTGCTGTGATAAAGCGTTGCGGATGCTGGGAGGGCTATAAAGCGGAAATCATCCAGGATACACTGCAATGCCAAGCCGTGCAGGTAGAGCATACGATGGCATGCAACATCCTGCCGCCACCACGCTGCAGCTGCACCGGCCACAACGGCATTCTCAAGGACCGATCAGGTACTTGGTGCACGATTTACCTGCAAGGCGTTGAAGTCAAGCGTTGGCGGTGTGAAAACCGCGCTGAATGGGATAACTTCTTTAACAAACTACAAGAGCAGCACGATTTGCAGCAAGCGAAGAAGCCCAAACCTCGTCCCTAAGATGTAGAACATTTTATAATATTTGAATTGTTAATAAGGAAATATAAAGACCTCTTCTTCTTTACTTAGCAAAGTAATAATAAATGGATTCTAGAAATACTTCTTCCTTAAGTAGCTACTTTGCAGTTCATTCAGTTGAATTATTGAGAAGACGTTGGAGATGTTTTGAAAGGACTAAACTGTCCCATGCCACGAGACGTAATATATCTTAATAAATGCGACTCGAAGACGAACTACTTGAAGAGATCCCAAGAGAACCTAATCCTTTCCATCATTACGCCGCCCGGCGGCTGCAAGCGGCCCGTGCTCTAGTAGCAGTATGGACATTTTGAGCAAGATTTAGACGTTCCGATATGTTGCAGGCTAAAAGAGGAAATTCAATTTGATGCAATCTTTGTAAAAACGAAGCGATGCCATTTTTCTAAAACTTGAATTTGTTTTAGACTGGAGCTAAAATATGAATTGATTAACCAACACTAGTTTTAATATTGAGCAATATTTAAGCTTGTCTATTTATTAAAAAAAAAAAACCTGATTAATTCAACACAAATCCCGTGTATTTTATTGTTATTAACACACTAGAGGTTTTATTTTTTTATATTTTTTGTATAAATCTTGTTAAAGTCACTATTTGTTAATTTTGTTTCTATTTAGCTCCATTTCTATTAACCCCAAAATTCCAATTGTACAAATAACAACAATAAATTGTACAAACTAACATTACGGCTCTTTTGTACCGTACGAAGAAAATCGATTTCTTCTATTTAAGATTAATGTAATAGGTCAGATTTTTTTTTCTTAATATGAGACCCCAGCAGATTTTTAAAAAATGATTCTATATTAGTAACTTCAATAGAAGAAGGTATGAAACAAATAAATTGTGATCTAGTATTACATTTTTGTGTTCATGCAATCGTAATAGTATGCATGAATAAACAAATATCTGCACTTAACCTTACGTAGATAAACGAGATTAGCAATCGTCAGTAAACACATTGTGTACAATAATTTTCAGCTCTTTGTGTTTTCCTCGCACAGCTCTTATTGATCGCGACAGGTGCGTACAAAAATGTGTGTAGTCAGTTGTCTTGGCACACATTTTTCATATTCTTTATGCCTGCAACGAACCGAGCCGCTTGATCCCAGCCGCTCTTCGCACAAGACAGCAGCCGTAATGAATTTTCCGCCGCCAAAAAAGGAATAGGACGGAAGTCAATAATGTGCGGCTAAAAAGCAAACTTTATAATTAGGTTGTTAGATCGACCTTCACCATTCTTCGCGTAATAATAAATTCGCATTGGGAGCTTGCCAGTTGCCAAACTTTGTGTTGTCTCAGCCACCAAGGTCTGTCTGCACATTTTGTATAGTGCTATCTGTTTCGTGGAGGTAATTTCCGCTTATCTGCATTGTCTCGAGAATGAGTGTTGATTAAGTTGATAAAACATGTTCATTTATAGAGATTTACAGAGGAAATCTAGTAAAGAGATGTTTACTAGTTCAATGTATATATTGATATTAATATGGCATAGTGGTTTTGCCTCACTGATAAATTTTACCTATCTATAGTAAAATAATAATGATAAAAACACATGAATATTCAATGCAGTGTGTATTAAAAATACATTGCCCACATTTGATGCTAATACAATTCGATAAGTCGTGATGAACGATTCTTTGTTTTGGTGTTTGCATTAATGAATAAATTACTGATCAATTTATGCAAATTCCAAGTAGCTCAATATTTAATATATTAAATAAATAATAATGTAAGGAATGGTTATTATGTATGCCGCCTGCTTCTTCACCGACCTGGCTTCAATTCCCGGTTGAGGTCGTAGAAGTCAGGACATTTTAAAGGGCTGATCCTTTTAGAAAAAAAAAAATCCAAAACCCAATTGGGTGACAATAATCCGCAAGAATAGAAAAACCATAATAATAATTATTAATAAATAATCTAGCTAAATATAATAGATTTAATTTTGCATTTTGCAAAATTGACATGTGAAGAAATTAGTTTAGTAAAAGTGCAAGTAAAGATCAGTCATTAGGTGAATAAGAGTAAATCAAACATCACATTCATTATCAATAATTAACGTATAGTACAACATTAAATATTTTTAACTTTAATTAATTTTACATGGCACTATCATAGCCTTTACATTTATATGTTTTATTTTCATACTGATGAATCAAATCTATCTAGAATCTTAATATAAACCTAATCAAATATCAGTATAAAGATTACTTTTACAGATGTTTTCACCATGGTTGGAATTTGACAAAAACTTTCCTCTTCTGTTAGTTGAATGCTGTCAGGTTGTCAATCGCATTTGTTCGCTACAGACTTCACTTTTTCATAGACCGTCGCATCGCACCTAAATGCTCGTTTATCGATAAATCTGATGCGAAAGAATGACGTTATGTCGCCTGCGCGTGCCAGAAACTAAGCAGTGTGCATGTTTTAATTAATTTCGTTTGCCGTTGCCACTGCGTGCAGCACGAGAAGATCGCATTCATGAAGCTAAATGAAACGTGGCGCTGCAAACACACGAGCACAATTGCAAAAACGGCAGGAAAAGAAAAAAAACTAGGTCGTGCCAAGATTTCGACTTTGCGTATTTATTATCGAAGACGTACGGCTGTGGTGGAAAAAAAGTTTCGCTCACTGCTCCCAGAAGGGTAAACGAACGCCAAATGCATGAATTCACAACTTTCCCGGAATAATTTACGATAGTGTGTTTTTGCTATCGGGCGTCATGCGATTTAATTAGATCATACGTTGGCAAATAAAACTCAGCAAATGTAGATTACAGTTATTCTAACTGAAAGTTATTTTTAAATTGTATAATTATACTATTGTTGCATTTTTAAAGAAAACGGTATTATATAAAAATCGCGCAGGAATGTAGCCGAAAGACAATGCCAAAAATTTATTTTTAAAATGACATTTCAATAAATTACCACCGTTGAAACACACAGCCTCTCAGAAAATGAACTGATTTTGCGCTTAAAGCCATTATGTAAATGTATGTAAGTTGGCACCGCTTTTTCGTGCGGTATCAGCTGAATGACGTTATTTATGCGTTAAAAGTATGATGCACGCTCAAAATGTGTTATTGTTTGCTAGCACGCGCTATCTACATGCCTGCAGGGCGAACAAAAACACTTTAATTAACAGTGTGCTATGCCAATTTGTAATTGTCACCTTCTTAGAGATGATTTACAATGTCACACGATAACAAAATACAATTGCACTAAACACACCAGAAGAAAATAAATAAATTCTAATAAGATTTGTTTCATATTTTTTAAATAAATCTATAACAGTTGTTTACAGAATTCCTTTTATATTTGATAGAACAAATATTTTTAAATTCAACTGTCAACAGTGGTTGACACTAAAAATATATGACTTTGGGATTTATCATGTAAAATTTTCTTCTGAATCGAATGATGTACTAAGATTTTCCCCAAATGCTTCGATTGATTTCTAATGAAACCCTTTGTTTTTTTTAAATATTTGTGGTTTTTCTCAACAGGTTTTTGAGCATTTATTATATTAGCATAAAATATGGTCATCAGGATGGCAATTAAAAGCAGGCTCAATTAAAATTGCAAGCTCCTCGTTGAAATTTTGCAGAGTACCAATAAGCCAGTTGCTCTACATGTCTCTGATATCAGAATTTTGTGCATGATGTTTTTGACTATTATCATATTTTTAACATTCCTGCGGCATACATTTAAATTAAAGAACGTTCTCAATACGTTGCTTCTTTAAACCTATAGAAATGAATAAAAACTAATAGAGTTTTAAATCAAAAGTTTATTATTAATTTATTATTATTCTGCAATTACATGGTTGGATTTTAAATGTTGAGTATAATTTCTTTCATGAAAACAGTATATTCTGTCTAATATAATCAAGCTCTAACGAATGATGTATATAATCACAATAAACCTGTAATTTACTTCTTTTTGTGCAATTAATGTGAGTTGAAATTGTTTTATTTGTTAATAAAATTGAGTATTAAAAGTAAAAATGCCAACTGCATATTTTTATGACACAAAAATAATATTTCTGTTTGCTGATCATTTATTTTAAACATTCAAATATTTATTGGGTTTTCTGGTCTCATTAAATTATAACGGCATAGTACGTGGATTCAAACAATAATTTATTAAATATCAGGATACACTGTGTACTCTACCATGATTAATTTGGCATAATATTTATCTAATACTCCTCTGGCTCTAATCTGATTTAATTACTGTTTGTAGGTTTGTTGTGCCCAGCCAGATTAATTGCAACGACTGCGATTTAATGCAATATCCGCATACGAGAAGCTGACATGGCGCCGGAAACCGGGCCGGTGGTAGCCAACCGACACTACGCACCCTTGCCAACGCGCTGCCGCCGCCCTCACGATCCCTTTTTGCTGCACACTGGCGCTTTCATCACCACCGGCAGCTTGGTACATTTTAATAAGCACTGAAAATAATTATTAAATCTATGGCATTCGCGTTAGTGCAGCCGCTGGCTTCAATCAATATGAGCATATAGACTTATAGAAGGATTTGATTTGCAAGTGAGCTTATTTAATGAAACGCAGTATCTGTACAAAAATCAATACCCACATAGGCAGCGCCTGCACGCAGTATTAAAGTATAAATTGACAGCAACGCGGTGCTTTGACGGAAGCAGCTTGCATGTAATGCGCACGTTTTTAATAGTCGCAGGAAACATTTTTAATTTTCTCTTTGAATAGCACAAAAAATGTTTTTATTAGAACGCGCTATTGTTTCTACGATGTGGCTGCTTTTAGAGGTGGATAGTTTCAAAAGTACGAAATTGCGCGAAATCTAATTTATTTTAGTGCTTCTTTTATGGCGCATTTAATATTTTACTATATGCATTCCACAGTGCATTATTTTAAAATTATTTTCATTGGATTGCAAGAGCTTTTATTAATCATAAACCATGCAGATAGCTTAAATTATTGATAGTGTTTTGCAGTTTGTTAAAGAATATATCATACAAACAAATGGTAATTCATCCAGATATACATATATGTTTGTTGCCGATTGCATCGGCAGGATCCTAGAGGGCCTGGACGTTACTGTTTATACTTTGTTTACAACGTGGTCTAGTGTGCCGCGCATAGGTGGCGTCCAGGCCGAGGAAAGTATATAGTGAGT